>JAAMPD010000500.1:148534-166399 GCA_025266255.1 Trissolcus basalis | reverse complement strand
TTTTAAATCGTAGCAAATTAATATAAAATTATTTTCAGATGCAAAATAAATTTTTACTTCATCAATATTTAAGAATAAAGTAGTCAAAGTGTGCCATTTATTTAAGGATACTGGTAACTCCAAAAATAACTAAAAATAGCGAAAAAATTTAAAAAAAATTGTATTCCGTTTATTAAATTAACAATTCGTCTCAATGGATAAAGGCTTTTTCATGATGAATGAAACTTTGAATTCGTTTTTCTCATAAACTTATTTTTACTAAATTTCTGAATTCAAAATGCTCCTGGGCGCCCAATTCTGATCGGATTTTGTTCTTTCGGATTTTAATTGCTCAGAATTTAATTGTCTTTTGAAAAAATTGGAGCGCCAAAGAGTACTTTAAAAATAGAGGTTTTTTAAAGTATTTTTATAAATAAACAATTGATTTTTTGAGGTTTTTGATACAAATTATTAAAGAGGAACCTGATCTTCATTAGTCACAAAAAAATCAGCACGATTGATTAAAAATTAACATAATTAGCCATTTTAGTTGGCAGTCTCTTTAAAAAAATGTTTAAAACCACTATGTATAAGTTAATTTCGGATACGCTCATTCTATTACTGTTCATAAATACTTAAACCACAACCCAAGTGGCAATTTACCTTATCTGTTTTTTTTTTCTTTTAGGGATGTACTTTTCGTGAGGAATCACGAGTGCACAATAGCATATGTGCCCTAGAGTCCTGTCTCTTTGAGCGTAACGTTATCTACGTATCTAAAATTAGGAACGCAAACAGTCAATCAGTGGAGACGGAATTAATTAATCAGCGGGTACTTTGTCACTCTTCGAGCGGCGTTCCTTTCAAGCCTTGCTTTCATCTTGCATTGACCATCACGTAATACCATTAGCGTTATAAATTATGTCACGAATGATAGTGCGAGCCGTGATTTGGCGATGTCCGGGGTTATTCAGCCATTACTTCTCTATCCGTTCAGGAGCGATGTTGCTTCGAATTGCATATTATATGTTGTGCAGTCGACTCGATAGAATAAAGCTATTGGTTAGGCTGCCGGCCGTCAACGACTATTGGTCAGTCGCTAGCCTAAACATATATCTAGCGCGTATTGCCTCCGCATTTCCAGTCACTCCGAGTTATCTGCGTTCACTGTGTTACCGGGCCATGTTCGCCATATGTGCCAGCTGCACTGCAGAATTCCAATAGCACGTACGTCGTTGCTACCGTTACCTCACTGAATCGTGAATCGATCTGAAAGCACCCTCGGGGCCTTTCAATCGGCTCTGCTCGTACGCTAATACCACTTAAAGCTTCTTTCTCGATTGTTCGCCAAAAACTATTGCCATTGTGCCACCTCCTACCCCTCCTCCCTCCACTCCCCTCGCACACTCCTTCTTCATTCTTTTTTCATCGTTGCTATTCTTTTTGTCCTCCTTGTGCTTTTTAATACCCTTTTTGTGTCAACAATCGCGCGGTGTTGCACGCCGCCACTATTATTCGCGACTTATCACGCGGTACAGGCTACATGTCAAATGAGAGATCTCAACGTATCTAAAATAGAAAGCTGATAGCGCTGCTGGCGCATGCAAATTTCACGCTTTAATTAGAGTCTGATCATTCTTAATTGAATTCTTGTACAATTTTCCCCTCTGCCAATTGTATCTTTATCTTTTTGTTCATCTTCTGATTATTCATTTTCTGGTTGGGCATAAAAAGGCAAAAAATATGTTGGATCGAAAACAAGTGAAACTATATGTTTATGTGCACTCCATACATGAGTAATCGAATGTATAACCTAACAATTAATCTAGTCAGCATTGCCGAAACAATACATAGATGGATCAAGTTTGCATACGAGTAAATATGCTTCCCTAATCAACGATAAACTATTGTTAAACTCGTTGATTATTATGAATCGATCGAGACGTGCAAGACTATTAACATTTCGTTTAATTATCACCGATCAATCAAATTTAATCATACATAATAATTTTCCTAAATGATAGTGCAAGATAATGAAGGATAGTTAATAATTTGAGACATCTACTTGTTTGGAATAATCGCAAATAGTTATTAATCTTCGTGACTCTTTACCTTTGATCGGGTCATAATCGATAACAGTAATTACTAACAAACCCGCAACTTGATTGATACAATCAACTCCACTCACGGTAATCACATTATTGCTGTTGCCTCTCTTACTTCGAAGATAAAGAAAGTTCTTTTTCAAATTTCATTACCTGTTTGCCACGTGATTCATTGCAAAACACTTTAGACCATTTTGTTTTTTAATATTTTCAGTAGTTAGTGTCAGGGATTGATCAGACGTGAAGATAACAACAATTTATTTATCAAAATTAACTCGGTACGTCTATTGATCGAGTCATTCATTTTTCTAATCGATAGGTGGATGGAATAAAGTCGGATCAGAGGTTTCAAATTTACTCAATGGATATTGTCACAGAGAACAAAAAAAGTTGTACACACACAAAAAAAACTGTACCGGATATTGTCATAACTATCGGGCGTGTATAAAAATATTTAAAGTAATCATTAAATATTTAGTCGTCGCAGTAAAAATATTTGCCATTATTTTATTCAAGCTAATTGGCAACATTTGGCGATAATATATGAGGTCTTTTAAATTAGGTTACGCGAGTGCTCGAAGCTTGTGTGAAATTTGAGTTGTAAAACAATGAGGTCGCTTTAGTGCTGGCAAAGCACCAAAAGCGGAAATATCATTACTATAATAGTAGGTATTCAGAGGAACGAATGCATGAAAGAATTAACATACGCTGACAATTAGAAGGTTCAAGACGTGTATTAAAGTTTTATTTATTAGCTTTTTTCGATACACATCCATCACGAAACAATCTTCAAACTAAAACAATGCAAATTAATTTTGTAATCCTGATAATTAATTGAGCTTTTTAAGCTGACAAGGGCAATTGATTATCTAGATATGTTTTACATTTTACTAAACACAATCGAATGTTTGAATTTTTCCATCATGTCATTTTGATATAGATCAATGAAAACCGTACAATTATTTTAAAAATAAAAAAACTCAATAATCGACCGTAGTTTGTTCTGCAAATTTCTCTTATTACTGTGTAATCAATCTTAGTCTACACCTAACCTGTAGTTTTTTTTCTAGTTTATACCGAACAGTTAACATTAGAGAGCTAATATGTTACAAATGTATTTTTAAAATGTTGAGTCGAATTTTGTTAAACATCGAGCTGTGGAACATTAGATGAATAGTAACTTTTCGATTAAATCATTCGAAACAAGTTGTTTGAGTAATTCTGATCCGGAATAGGCCGAACGATTACACGTTGTACAATGCCAAGAAATTAATCCACTTAGAATGGCCATAAACTGAATTTACCTGATTATCCAATTATAGCTATTAGAGTGAATAGTATTCTTGTACTGAACGAAGGGGACCTTGCCAAAGAAACCTAGTCTTTCTTTTACAGACTTCAATGAACGCCAATAGGGAAAGAAAAAAAGCATCCCTTTGCATGTCAACATATCACGGCTTACAATACAATATATGACTCTGGCTTTTAACAAGCAGCTTACAATTCCCTACGAGCGCTGATGGTCCGATACAACCATTCGTTACCACCTATTATTCCGCGAACTATTTTACCGGGACATTCGTTCAGAGATTCTACAGTTTACGTGTATCCTTGCGACTTCCACTTTTCGAACTGCAACAATCATTATTCAGGGACCATTGCAGCGTGAACATAACGAGATATTTGCGTTATCGATCCCATTTTGCAGCTATTCCATTTCCACGATAGCATATTTTTGGTTGCAAATTATGTGAAATAAAAATACATCAACGGATAATCCAAATATCATATGGATTGCATTTTATCGCGTCCAACGAAACGAGCTGATGTTAAAAAAGGGAAATATCCGTGTGGTTAATTAGCACTCAGAAAAGTTATGAAAAGAAGATAAAACGACAGGTGAATTACCGTGACACTTTTATCATCTTTTGTTTTAAAAAATATAATGTAAGTTTTTGGTGGTAAACTTGTGTACGAGAAAAAAAAAGATATGTGGAAATAATGGGAAACATGTACACTACATTAAAGAAACGCGTAAGCTTACTTTGAATGCAATGAGTTATTACTTGACGAAAAGTATGAAGTTGGAAAAAAATTTTTTTCACAATTTTATATCTAGCGAGTATTTCGCTGAAATTCAATGTAAATATACAAAATATAAAAATTGAAATTCAAGGGAAAAATGATGTTTCTGGGAGCAATTTCTGTTACATTTCCATTGAAGATTGAGAAACATACAGATATCAGGAAATTTGCAAAGATAAATTTCCAAGTACACGTTAACCTGGCAGATTTGGAATGCATGAAACAGTCGAATGATGCACTGAAATTATGTTGAACGCAGTTGTTCTTCACGTCCGTTCGTTGTCAAAATTGCTTTTCGATTGCCAAGTGTGTAGCGCCATCTTGATCCGTGGGTTCTTTCACTTCCGTTTCCTATATCTGTTTTAGAATAAGCTCGTCGTAAATTTGCGCGGCCGTCCGAGCAATGCTTGTTTTATGCTTTGGGCTGAACCTTAGTCGGGTAATTCTGCAATGCGGTTGAAGTCACCCGAACCACCCCCTCTATGGGCGGTGTGGTGCCCCCTCGACGAACACCGCAGCTTGCACCTGTCTCTGTCTTTGGCCCAACCTTTTTCTTCTATGTATCTTCGTTCCTCACGTGCTGCCAGACTTACCTGGATAATTTAGTGCGGTAAACTTGAGCAGACGTCATATAATATGCATATAAGAACAGGTCTTAGGTCCACCTGCACCTAAGTAGAAATCTAACTCTGAATCCAGCTTAAAGATTTGGGCCCAACATAATTTTTTGTAGATACTTTTGTCTGGTTAAAATCTGAAAAAACGTGAACATTTAGTTATAAAGATATAAAAAGTACTTGTAACTTGTTACAAAAACAACTTGAGGTCAGAAAGCATCAAAAAAATTGCTTGACATTTCAAAGAATATCCCGATATATTTTTATTATTACTAGGGAGCTTTGCCCTCTGCGCGCTACACGTGCCAATCCCCTGTTCATAACAATTTAGTGTTTGAATTGATTTCTAACTTCTACTTATATTGAAAAAAAGCAAAATATAATTCAATGAATAATAATAAGGATTATAATATTATTATCATATTATGTTATATTAAATTATATTATATTGTAATATAATATGAGTTAATTTGATTTAAGCCAGATCCTGACCTTGAATTATTTTTATAAATGAAACTAACCTCTTTTACAACCTTAATATGTTTGTTTGAATCGAATACCCTCATGGATAAAAATATATCCGCCAAAATATATTCTATTTTATATTTTATTAATTTATATAATGGAATTCATAAGAACAATATAAATTAAATATTTTTATTGCCGGAATATATTTTCTATACGAACAATATATTTTATTTATATTTTAAAAATATTTTTTCGCCCGTGCAGGATATCATAAAATCTGAAAAAGTAAAGTAACATTTTTGAAAAAGGTATGAGATTTGCGAATTAGATTAATCAGATATGCTGAATGTGACAAGGTGACCAACCCTATAAAAAGTGAATCACATATACATGACATGTATGTCACATCAGGCCATGCTTATAGCCATGCCTTGTCTTGATTTATCAACGAGATCTCCGATTGGAAAGTTTGAGTCCACCTTTATCCCGATTTGATTCTCTACTTAGGTTAATTGAAATAACTCTATGTCATGCTGTCAGTATACATTCATTTTTGAACGTACATTTACGAACGCCGCACGATTGATTACTTTTATTCCAACAGACTAAGTCATCAAAAATTTGTCATCAGAAAAAGCGTTATAATTCCCTTTTATTGAAAATTGTTTGCAAAGTGTGCATTTATAATGCGATGAAGCTGGTGTGATTGTTTTTCATTGCCCATCGTCAATGACGCGTGTGTTATTTTGCGGCTGAATCGTCCGCTCGTTTTATTTGCGTACTCGTGTGTGCATTGTCCAAGGCGAATTGTCGTTACGCGACTCAATTTCGCGCACTAAATTGTTTGCCTAATAGAGAGAACAAACCAGTGCCAATCAACCCACGGCATCACCGGATATGGTAATGCAATTTTTATGTTAAAACTCGTGTGATTTCAAACTTAACTTTTTTTCTTTCCCGATCGCAAATAATTTTGTCTGTTCCATTCGATAGGAGACGTGAGTGACAAAGACAGAGGTACGGTTTTGGCTCGCATTCGGTGTAACTACCGGTTAATTTACGCCGTGTCAACCGATTTGACGCGATGATCCATATCAAAGCCGGTTTTGCGTGGTCTGTTTGTTCGCGATGTCTAAAGGTTGTTTGACAGCGGTGCATGAATAGAGAAGAATTCTGGTAGACACGAGACGACCCTTAGAGCTTCACGTCACGTGACGCCACGCTGTCATTAAAATTCATAAGACGACTCGGCTGTTCCCACTTTAACACCCCGCTCTCCGGGACACGCACATACGTTTTGCCAGTGTGGTGGCGTACACACACGCGCGGACACTCGAGTCCATTCGGGGACGCGGAAACGATGCAACGCGCAAACGCTAAACGAGAAGGGGACAAAGCGCACGCGGTCCTCTCTCGTACGAGCTTACGATCCTCGAGCGCACGTGCCACGACAAATTGCACCGGGATCCCGTTAACGCGCGGCTCAAACAAACCGCGAACTACGGACGAGCACTTCCGCCGCTCGTTCGTTACGCTCGTTTTAATTAGAGCTTCGGATCGCGAACAATAAAAGTCGACGTCGAAAATCCAAAGACGCGGGATTATGCCAGACTAAACTCCCCGGTTTGCATACGTCCAATCATTTATGGCTATCTAGTTTAACCACGTTTACTTTGAACAAAAAGAAAAAAAGAAATTAAACGAAATTGGACCGACTAATTGAATGAAAAATTGTACAAATTGACATACGGCAGAATCAATGCGCAAAAAAATTTAGGTTGGCCTTTTTTAGAATCATGACAAATGTGATTCAATTTAGAAAGCAAAAAAAAAACCGAACTTGCATCATTGTTCAGAAGTGAAACTGTTGGAAAGTACGGCAAAAGATTTTGTTTCAAAATTTGCAAATGAAATTACAACTGTTGCGCTACTTTTTCAATTCGACGATCTCTACGGAGGTTTTTTTTCCCAACTGAAACTGAACAAACGGGGTAATCGTGTTGCGACAGAGTTTTTCAATTCAAATCTTCGGCCAGCATCCACGATCCGAAAATTTTATCTGCACGCTCTCATTTTTCATTTCAGCCTTTTTTTTCCAAACCTTGTTTGTTCCACAGATTTTTTCACATTTTCTCGTACATTGGGACGTTTCAAAAAAATTGTAAAAAGGGAAGGGAGAAGAAGAAGAGGGGGGGAAGTAACAAAATTCAAAATTTCAATTCACAAAAGTGAATTTGAAAAACAGGCAATAAATGTACGCTATTTCAAATTGACGCGAGACTCGTTTTTATCTAACATTGGCCCTGTCGCGAAAAAGACACTTCGCCCAAAGCTGCACGTTGTCATAAAACATTGATTTGCATTTTACATAAAATACGATTCATAAAAATGTACATAAATTACAATTAAAATTTACGCTAAGAGCATTGCGACGCGTTTTCATGAGATGCATTTACATAACATTAACATACCACAAAAAAGCCCAATTAACTGGCATAATGACGATGTTTATTGAATTTTTTTTTCTCTTTCTTTTTTTCAAACAATTTCACTAGGCATTGAATCTAATCGAATGAGTCGGTCGGTTGAACTCGTTTGTCGCAAGATATTTAACCCGGCTTGAAACACTCGAGTCAGGTGCTGGAATACCATTTGTCCGACGACAGAAATGAACTGGCGATCGATCCACGCCAAATTGCACTTTCACTTTACGAGGCATGTGGTCGGCAATGTGCATGTGCACGCGCAACTACTTAACGCCCTGGTGCAAGAACTTCACTTTGTCCCCGGACGGATGCTTCAGACAGAAACCACCGCGAGACGAGGATACGTTTTCCAGACGAAATTTAATTGCTGGCAAGTGCAGAAGAAGCAGAACGACTGCACTCCTAAGCCCCTCATCAATTTTTTGTCTCACACTTTCGTGTCGACAATTGTTGTTCTTTGAAAGAACATTGTGCATTTTTTACAAAACAATATGCTAACTTAGCAAATTAAACTTAATTTCAAGGCGGATTTCGACACGAAAAAATTTTTGTATTGAAATTATTTTTGAAAGCGCTTGGCATCAATCAAAGTGGAAAATTTCATTTTGTTGTTGCTGAAAGTTGTTTGTCAAGGCGAGGCAAACAGGCATCTAACGAAATCATATGGTAATAAAATATACATTCTTTTCTGATAGCAACTTTACCAAATGGATGCTAGATTGTTTAATATACGGAAATCAGAATACATAAAACGTGGAATGTATAAATAACTTGGCCGTTGCATTATGCATTTTCAGAAGCGCAGACGTTGACAACCATATGACAACCTTTTTTTCAGTGTTAAACGGTCCTTAATGACACTCGGTTGTCATTCTTTTCATGGCGCAGCTCGTAAATCTCGAATCATGTACAGATGAAATCGAATTTCGACTCAGCGACTTTTTCCTGATCGCTTGCCTCGCTCTGCTACAGCACTAACCGTTTATTCTTCGTTTTTCAACGGTGGGCAAACAATTTGAATTTATTCTTCCGAGTCTGTGGATTCATAATTTTTGAATCGAACTCAGATTTTACATTTCGTTTGAATGATACCAAACATACCTAAAACGATCATTTATAAGAATTAAGATATTTCAATCACTACATACAAACAATTTTTTACTTTTTTTTTGGATTGAGAAAAATTTTCCGGAATCAATAAAGTGTTTTTAAATTAAAACAATATTAATTGTCTTCATCTTTTGATGCCAAATTGTAATGTTTGATTTTTGATTAATGTATAGAAAGTTTTGTAGAAAATAGAGAAAAGATTTTTTTTTTCATATTGAGTCACATCTTGGAATGTTTTCTTGTTGGATTTTAACACCAGCGCCACACATCATAAGAGGATTCCGGTTTTGTCGGCCAATCGCAAAAAAGAGAGATTCACGAGAGCCCGGATCTCACACACACGTTACGAGACCGTGTTCTTTTCAATGTCCGCGGCATTTTTTTTATTGTTCGTCGAAATCTCGGCAAATTGAATGTAATTTGATTTGATGACTGGAGCGCGTTTTGGTGAAACGGTTACTCTGTTCCTTTATTCTGCACGATTCCGCCGGCTTGTTGCTCATCGATTTTTGCCAACTGGTTCGTTGAAAATTCACGCGAGATGCAGTGCCGTTCCGGCTCGGCAGGTGCCCTTTTTCAGCCGATCAAACTGTCGGACTATTTTCGTCATTCAATCGATTTGTTGTTTCCACTTCATTTGTCCACAATTATATACGCGATTACCAACGCGATTGTTTTATATTCCGAACAAAGCGATCGCTGTGACTTGCATAACAATGGCGGAACACAATAAATTAGTCATGAGTACAATCAATTTCATTTGGCTTGTATTAATTTTCCGTCAGAACTGCTTGATGCACCGTAAACGAGGTGTCTCGTGCATGCCATTATCGTTTTGTATATAAATGCGCATTCAAAAAAAGTTCCGATTCAGCACGAAAATTAAAGCGAACTAGATTATCCTTTTTCGCTCGTGCTTTTTTTCACGATTACAAAAAAATTACAGCATTTTCTGACAAATGTTTTGTGAAAAGTGGTGAAGTAATTTAAAAATCACAAATAGAAACCATTGTAGTTTTGCATTAATCTACCCTGCAGCAGGTGTATTTTAGACGTTTCACCAATAAAAATTAAAAGTTAATGATTGACAGATATGATTGGAAATGTTTGAAAACAAATGTAAAATCCAATATTCTTGCAATTCGACTCTTTTCAGTTTGTTGGATCTGTTAAATTTCATGAATCAGACTTTTCAAATTCTCATCAAACTTGAATAAAATAAGTTTCCACCGTCTCGTTTGCTTACTTTGACATTTTACAAGCCCCGTCTCATAATCGTTATGAATAATACGCAATTCGCAATATAGTTTTCATGTTAATTAGTCATTGCGAAACTTGGATTTCGTGTCTCCAGCCAGAATAAAAAAAAAATTTTCAGGATATTATAATCACTAATTCAGTTTAATTTTGCGGGATGTTGCGCAATTCATCCGGGATGTTGGAAAAAAAAGTTCGTGCCAAATTTAATAACCGACTCGCACCTGTTTCGGGTAGTTCATCGACGCGGAATATTGTGACGAGATTTTGTTCGAGCGTATATCACGCGCACATACGTTTATGTAACATATATTAAGAAACGCTATTCCTCTCAGCAGCACACTGAATCTAATACCTAAATATTTGTTACACACACATGAATATAATCAATCGACATTTACAAAACAATAATTATATTTTAATTATAATTGTACCTCTTCTGTTCCAACTTGAAAATTCATTTATAATTCATTATTCTCAAATTGAAAGCAAATTATTCTTATTCTCTTATTATTCTTTACATACCATTAGTATTTTGAAAAGAAAAGAAAAACCCTTGAATTCAAGAGTTCAAAATTTCTCATACTCTCTTTTAAAGCTCCCACTCTTATATTCTTCGTATGAGTATTCGTCGCATCATTATAGTCTGATTTTTAAGAGCTAATTATCAAAAGAACGAGTTTTCAGTTTATTCACTTTATGCTAAAGAGCGTATGTACAAGTTCTTGTACAGTATTATCATGATATTGAAGATAATTATACCAGTTCAAGTATAGGTATGAGGAGCTTTGAATTTTATTAATTGAACAGATAATAATGTTGTTTTTCTTTTTAGGGATGATTGTCAGGATGCTTGGACGCAGTTGAAAAGATCACCGATGTTCGGCTGCATCTGTCCAAAAAATAGTGCTAAAAAGAAATGCGATAAATTTTTTCACGATGATCAACCATAATCCTTGCATACGTAAGTACTGCAGTTTCCGTTGTAGATATCTCATAAACGTAACATGGCACTTCATGTTATATTTTATGAATGAACTTTTTACCCCTCATTTTGAGCTGCCATATCTAGTTAAACTTTTATTTTAAGTACATATCTTGGTGTTTAATTAATTGACTACATTACGCCAAAAAATGAGGTTTAAATTAGAGTTATTTATAATCAAAAATCAATACCTCGAGTTCGAAACAAAATTGTGTTTGCAAAAGTTATTTTCCACGCAATAACGTGAATGAATTTAAACCACATTTTCGGGTGGATTGATGCTACGAAATCTTATCTTTGGAAAAATAACAATTAAAGTTTCTTTCTTTTCCTGTTTGAGCAAACTAAACAAAACTTTTGAGTGTGTACATTAGCGGTCCTCGTAATTTCACATTTAGATTGAGCAATTAATGTAAAATGAAACGTTCCAATATGCTAGCTATTTTTTTAATCTGGTGGAAGAACATCTGGTTTAATTTTTGTTTTTGTTTTTTCGTTTTCTTCTTTTAATTTTCCGTGTCATGACACTACAATGAAACTGCAAACGAAGTGCAATAAAAAAGCGAAAAATAAAAGCAAAGAGAATGAACTGATAGAAAAACTGAGAAAAAGTAATGAAAAACATCTTGACATTGTTTCACTACTCGTGACATGCAATAGCGTGTAATTGTGATTAATTATAATCTATCAGGGTTATTAAGTAGCACTTAAGAACTTTAGTTTATTTTCTTAGGCAGCTTGGCACCTTTTACCTTAATTAACTGAGTTGGCTATTGAGATTACACTTAATGATTTTATCGGCCAAGCAGCTCGACCTTCATTCGCGTTTCAAAAACCTTCTATTGCTTCTTGTCATTCTTCTCTTAATTTATCGAGATACTGCCTGTAGCTTGGATAATCACAGAGAGTCAAAATGACTGAATGCTAAATGCTTTAACAGCAACATTTTTTCTCTTTTGATTCACGTTTCAATAATAACAACAACCATCCATTTTTTTTCCGTCAGCGCAAAAATTTAATCAATTTAAAGCAAAATATTTCGCTCAGACTGTTTATTTTTTAATGCTAAATCAAAGGTGATTGAGAAAATGTTCTGCTGCTTGTTCTACACGCTGATAGATTTTTAAAATAATTTATCATGGTACATGCGAGCACACGTGACATTAACTTATTGTATGTACCAGATTAACATACACATCAATTATCGCTCGTAAGTTTATGAATTTATTTATAAGTAGATGTAGACGTTTCTGTAATTACGAATGTTCCGTTGAAAGAGTGTACACTTATAAATATGTATGTTCCATGGCAATGCGATGTCATATCCAAATTTACAAACATATTTTCACGCGGCATGAGATGTTTTAATTCAACGATACGTTTTACATGAAAATTTAAATTCTTTCTAACAAATTACTATAATTTCATAAATACCGTTTCAAAATAAAAACAAAAATTAATCACTCTCAGTTTTAGACAGCCTTTTATAATTAAAAATTAAAATTTGGTTTGCATTTCGAAAAGTTGGAAAAAGAAAGAAATATCCCATTGAACTACTTTCTAATTCCAATCATGGTAGGTATATTTCAACCGCATAACTACAAAGAACAGACGCCGAATACCTATGATCAGGTTGATTCGAGCACGTGGCATTACGGAGCGAGTTCGCCGAAGAAAACTTGCGCTAAGAAAATGCAAAGGGCGACGCGTCGGTTTTACATTGCAAATATTTCGGTGCCTCAAGTTGCGAGGTACAAAAGGGAACACGCCATTGAGAAGGTTTTGGTCGCTTTCAGCTGCTGGTCGATTTTTGAATGCGAATCAAACGAGCGCAAATAAAATGCGCGCCAGCAAAACAAATTGAAGGAGACAAAAAAAAGGATGCAAAGACCCGGGCTTGTTATGGAATCACTGTACCGTCGGATGTTGTAATTTGAGAAAACTCTTTGAAAAAGAAGTAATTGCTTGTTTCTTTGCGCGACTCGCTTTAAGTATATCCGCCCGATTCATTTAAACCTTGAACAGATGTCTGATATGAATATGAATGAGGTTGACTTTTCCTACTCAAATTTAGTTATAATGTAGAAGCTCTTACAAACGTGCTCACCCCGATCTAATTGACATTAAAGTTCGCGTGGATTTGCGAATTGTCAAAATGTAACGTAATTTGTTTTCACCATAACATTCCCTAATTCTTAGCTTTACATTATTATAGTTCATAAAATATAATTGGGTTGAGAAAATGATACGCAGTTCGCAAAAAAAAAAAACAAAAAAAAAGAAAGAAAACTATTTTGCGAAGTCTACAAAAATGAACCTTAGCACTGCACGTCTGCATGTAATTTTTCTGCATTGTGCCTTGCTCAATTCGCGTGAATTATCGCGCAACTGAATTTTTCGCATGCTTTAATGATTTCTTACTTTATTAATAGTTGTTTGCAATTCAAACGCTCAAAACTTTTTACACTCGATTTATACTACTCTCTTTATTCGATTCATCCGGCTTTTCCACCAAGATGCGATCAATCCCAAAGTTTCATCGACAAGTTTCACGAGTATTTACCACGTCGATTTGCAAAAAAGCAAGAAAAAGAACGCGGATAATTTAATATAACGGGCGTAGCGTTAAGGCCAAACTTTTTGATAACTTTGTTCGCTTTTTGCTGATACAAACTACTTCTCAACTTCCCAATTACCGTACCGGAATTCGTGTCGAATTTGAGCGATGGGATTTTTCAAGGTCGACAACTTGTCAAGTCGGCGCTCGGGTCGATTATCATTTTTTGTCTCGTTCCCCTGTTCGCGTAACATACAACCTTTAAACTTTAAGTGTCATCGGATTATCGATCCGTGCAATTTGAATCTTGTTTGCTCGCATCCGATAGAACTCGAGGATTAAAGATAAAGGACTCCCGGAGCTTCTGTTTCGTATTGGAACTCGAGCGATGAAAATAGACTGACGAAAATCATATTACGTCGGAAACAAAACTCTTGGTTCGCGCGACATTCTCAACTATTTCTAATCCCATGAAATTGTACACAGGCGACGTCATCTCGGGGGCGCAGAGACCTCCGCCTCGGCGTCGGGATTCCAATTTGAAGACGCACAAGACACTCACACCCATGGATATAAAACACACACACACACACAACAACGCAGTGGCACACAAAAAGCTGGAGCGCGCAAGCACGCCATTATCCTAAAACAAACGACTTAACCGCAGTGCAATAAACGGTACTCAACTAGAGCGGGCGCGTGTCTGCTTGTGTGTTTCAGAAGTTGCGTCTTCCGCGGGTATAGATCTCTCGGGCACGGACTCAGACGTGCACTCCCAGGAGGAGAACTTTCGCGACTTTTGGTTTCCGTCGACCAGTTTGTACCCATACTTTTTGTTTCCCGGGAACGTTGACGCGAACCACGAACTCGAACCGGAGCCCGGGTCGGATCCCGAGTTTGACAACTCGAACGCGTACCCGAACCCGGGTCGCGAGGGCGGTTTCGGTGAGCCCTACTGGGACCCGAACCACGACCTGCACGAAAACAAAGTCGACGACAGTGCCTCCTATCCATCCTCCTTTTTTTCTTCTTCTTCGTCGTCGTTCTCCAAGCATGAGCGGGAACACGACGGCACCGACGGAGTGCACCGCCACCGGCACCACCATGTTTTTAATCCTGCACAACCTTCGCCATTCGCACAACCTGCACCCACACCATCCGTAGACGAGAGTCACCCAGCACCATCGGACCCAGCACTCGGCACCAGAAATCTTGCACCGAGACCCACCTACGAGCACGATCGTTCCCACGATCTCGATAATCTCGACGAGTTGCACATCGCCAGACTGCCTGTCGATCGCTACTTCGAACTTGATGTATTCGAAGGATTTGTCGATCAAGGTTCGTAAGACGCGAGAACGCACCCCAGTCACCAGGTTTTTATGCTAAATCTATTCAATTCCCCAGGTCTCAAAGTTTTTATCTAAGCCCCGTTTTCTATTCAACATTTTTGTCAAATATTTTTGACTCTTTTTAATTTGTTTTTTTTTCTCCCACATTTTTCGTTGGTTCACTCTTGTGTGTACATTTTGTGCAAGCAGATTTTTTGTACGCTTTTTCCAGGGAATCAGAACAAAATAAGCGTGTTTAACCAGCAAACATCACGCGGAACGGCAAAATATTCCTTCCGCTGAATTTTGTTTGATTTACAACAGTTTTTAACGTATATTTCATCGCCGTGTCAGTGCATTCTGACATGTGTTGACCAAATTATATAGCAAACAAAATTTTGAACCGAAAAACGTGATCCAAAATACATTCAAATGAGTGAAAAAAAACTTTTTGTTATTATTTGTTTTTTATTTAATTTAATGGAATAAAATTCAGATTATGATTTAAACTGATAATTGAATAAATTATTTCGTTGCATAACATTGAATATTTTTTAATTTTAGATCTGTCAAGAGTGCAGGTTTAGATGTTAAAATCAACAGAATTGAATGCTCTAGTGGAAATATGCATTATTCTAATTTGTGTTTTCATCTATATTTCAATTGTCATAAAAATGTAAGCAAAATGGAAACGTCAAGAAATGTTTTTTTATCTTGCTTGTGGATTCCAAATCAATTATTTTTAGCGATGAAATTTATCCCGCAAAAGTGTATAATTTTAGAATGATATTATTCCATTTTGGTTATAGCAAAATGATACATTATACTACTGCATCATTTCAAACTATAATTCAATGATGGATCAGTTCACTTTACTTATTTTCCACTTCCTGAAAATGTATTCAATTTATTGAAACATAACCAGTGCATTAATATGAACATTCAGTTTGTTTGCAACTATTAACAACGCAGTCACCATTGTTCCCACAGCACTGGAAAACAGATGACCAAGATATTTCATTTTAATTAATGAGAAACTAATAGTTTAGCAATTGTCGTTATCATCGAGACATGATTAATTTTGTTGCAAATTCTGTAAACAATTATTATCATTTACATTAACACCGTAGAAATGTGTGCAAAGAGGCGAAAAGATGTAGCATTTAATAATGACGATGTCTCTACGTTAACCATGATTTGTTAATAAATGAAGTGCTTCAAGGATTAGGAGGATTTTAAATGTAAAGTGCTCACGTCTGACAGGGATTAAGGTCACAGTACAAAAACGTTGTCTAGCTTGGGCAACAAAACATTATCATATGCTATTATCTGGTGAAACTCAACATTTAACAACAAGCAATGAAATTTAGACATCAGTGAGATCTCAACTTTTGTATAGTTACAAATTATAAATTTAATTTGCTTTATATTAAAGAGTGGATACATTCTGTGTATTATTTCAATCACATTTAAAGTTGTAGTTTTGATACACTGACGTGCACTATTGAAGCTGAAACTTATATTTTATCTCGATATGGATGCATCTTAATATGAGCAAAGTTCTTAAGGACAGTATTCGATCATCCATTTCAATATCATTGAAAATGTATTTCTAACATTCTATTGAGTGTATCTTTTTGCAAGAAACATCTGAAAGCTTCATAAACAGCCAGGGATTATTTTATTTTTAATAATTATAACTGCGAATTCACTTCATCTACTTTGGCATGATTGAAGTAACACAAAAAATTTGAACTAAGCCTTTGTGACGTATGAACGCGAAATGAAAACCGTCGACTGAAATAGTTAGAAATAAATAAGGTCTTGGTTACAATTAAACAAATTGAATTTTTTCTAAAAAATACTAAACTGAACGAACAATTGATGAATGAAATAGAAGAATCATCAATAATTCACTTGAGTTATTAAAATTATCGTTATGACTTCTAATTGATATAGATTTTTGTAACGTTTCTATGTCCTAATAGAATAAATAAAAAAATGTCGTTGTTCATTCTATCCAATTGAATCCGTAGAGAACGAATTCAAAATAAAAGTACAAAAATACGTCTGATATAAAAATTAGATTGGCTCAACTTAAAATAGATGATCTAAAAATTTTTGCGCACAATCAAATTATTACCGGGGGATTTTTACTGTCAATAATTTGACTGAGTTATCACGTCCATTTTCATTTATGGATGCAATTACTATTTGTAATGATATCTTTGTCTCGGGTTAGACCGTTGAGTTTAATGATGAGCAACCGGGAAATAATATCAATGTTTTAAAGTAAACATGCATCCGACTCATTGGTAGGACCCAACTAATCAAAAACAGTTACGGCGTTGGATTCGATCAACCGAATTCAGATGCAGAGTATCGAAAATTAATTGTAATCGTAAAAATGTAATCCAATTATTTGCCAGCCAAACTGATTGCGTATTATTCAGAATTTGCTTTCACGTTTTGCAGTAAAAGTCATCGCGCATCCCGATAACTCAACAACATTCGAAGTAATTGAATCACAGCTGGAAAATCCGCTCATTGATTCTGATCATCAAAATCTGCACCTGTTGAGGCAATTACCCACCGCCAACATTCATCACCAGCGATTCCATCATAGGAAAAACCAGACGATGGATGATCATAACAGTAAGTAAATTTTGATACAATCATCATTCCATGAATAACTAATATTTGAGTCACGTAAATTGAAAGCTCCAAACCAATTACAATCTTTGTTTATATTTGATTTGTACACAAACATTTTTTCCAGCTGGGAATACAAAAAAAAATGAAGTTCACTTCCCAAGTAGAAAATGAAATAGGGCTGAAATTAGGCCCTAATGTGGTCATTTTGGGCGCTGGTATAGAGACCAAGT
>JAAMPD010000500.1:48825-148517 GCA_025266255.1 Trissolcus basalis | reverse complement strand
AACTTGAGCCCATATCAGGATGCCACGCATGAACCTCGCCAGATTCCAATCAGGCAACCACATCCATGGGCAGCCTTGTGGGGCCCAAATCTTGAAACACGGTAGCCGAGTTTGATTTCTACTTGGGTTAATGTTCATCAGAATCGCATCAGCGGAGGCTTTTACGTTTACAAATCCACTTAATGGCGCGTACTTGAAAATCGACCACCGGAAGCGAAAGTAAGATTTCTCGCTGAAAAAAAGAGAGAGAGAGAAAGAGAGAGCCGCGTGAAATTGAATTGGCGAGTTGTGTGAAGCAGGGCGAAGTCATTGGAGATACTATCAATTTTAATTAGCCTGATTTCATTTGGACGGTCATTTATTTCGATCGTGTTGGAGTCCACTGCAGTCAAGCATTTCTTCCAAACTTAAGGAACGTCGCTTCCGTAACTTTACGTGTCCAAGTTGTTAGACTTCGGGGAGAAGAGATTTCTCGAAGTTGATCTGAGAAACAGAAGCAATCCGAACTCGTGTAATTGGATGCCGCGTCCGGGGCTCTTTGTGAAAATCTACGCGACGTCAAAATCGCGCCAAATGGAATTTCAAAATGAACATTTTTTCCGCGACAGGAATTTATATTGTTATACAAACATTGGTCGGCGATTTACGATCCCTATGATTTGATTTAAGACGAAATTAATGCCTTAACTGTTATGAAAAAGGCGTTATAAGAAGTTAAATCACTTCAAAGCATATTATCCTACACCCTGTAGAATATTCAACTCTTTCATAAATCAGTACCTTATGAGAGGCCAGGTGCTCTAGTATAAAACTCTTAAGAGCATTAAACTGCAATCTTCTTTTTATAATATAAGATTTAGTGGCAAGCATTTAATCCACATTCTAATACAGTGAAAAAAAAATCGTGCCACCGTGGAATCCAACGAGAAGAATTTCGACGCCTCCGTCTAAATTATTGGTCTTTCTATTCTCTCGGATTATCCCTTCTTAAAGATGTCTATCTATTTTCTGCGATCTCACGAGAATTTCATTCGTATACCTATTATCTATTATCATTTCCGTTTTTTTTTCTTTTATTCTTCCCTTTATAATTTTCTCTCAAATAATTACTTTTTTTTATTTTGGATGAACTTATAGCATGGTAAAATTAATACAATAAGAGTACCATATTTTGTCAAAAGAAACCCAATTATTTTGTTATTTATTTATTTTTTTTTTTGTTTTTCATTTTAAATTTTTCAAAACAATTGAAAATGCTAATGTATGGTTTTTTTACCAAAATGAACTTTGTCAGTTCTTTTGGGAAGAAAGTCAATTCTTCTAAACAGAAAGTTAGTTTCTCTTTCGTTCAATCCTCTATTGATTTTTAAAAATGTTTATAATTCACAAATGATACCAACTATTTTTTTTTTTTTCGACTGAAAGATTGTTTTAATATTAACTTTGATGACAAAACTTCTGCGGGGTGCTCGAGTATTGTTTAAACCCGGCATGTAAACTTGGAAAGTAACTTAAACGTTGTGTTAATAGTCATTCAACATTTGTGAAGTTCGCTGGGAAACTTATTAACTAAAATTAATTAAATTTTCTCGTATTAGTAATAGTCCAACGATTGGATGAAAAATCAATAAACAGTATTGAATTCATTTGGTTTATTTTCAGTTAAATAATATTTTAAATGGTATGATATTTGAATAACACGATGAGGTATAATAATTACAATTGACCTGTTAGACCCTTCCGAGCAAAAGTGTGAGAAAAACAGTTGGCGCGCTAGGGGTCGTTAGCCAGCGCATAATTCAGCGATTTCATTGCATAAACAATTGTGAACGTCCCGTGGGGATTTTCAATTCACGGCCTATTCAGCGACATAACATTCGATATTCATCATTTATATTTTTCACGCTTGCAGTAATTTCCGAGCAGCGTTCTCGGGGCGTCCTCTTCATGGATCCTTTTTTGCGTGTGTACTCGACACAATCACGATTGACCTCTGCCATTCGTTAATTCCGTCGATAACGAGCTACGATTTTAATGCCGCTCGCTGAAATAATGGAAATATGACCGCGCCATCTCGCTTTTATTTCATCATCGATTTAGTACTATCGGTTGCCGCAATCCCGGACCCCCTTAATCCCTACGATTAACTTAATTGCTGGCCATCTCCGTCGATTCGCACCTTAACTGCGCGAGGAATTGCAATAAAATTACCTCGCTAACAGGCAAAAATGTGGAATTCGACCTTGTTACTATCATTGTGGTCAAAGACCATCGCGAAACATTCGCCCACATTGTTTTGCCCAAAATGATAACAAATGAATTTTCAACTTCATGGATGAAACGGCAATTAACAACCAGGAATGCGAAACATTTTTTTATCGCACGTGTTTTTGCGGCATCTGTTTATCTCGCCGGCGAAAAATTATTTTGATTGTAAAAAATTGTTTCACCTCTCGACATTTTCGTTAATCGGTAAACTTTATCAATATTTTTCGAGCAACATTGTCCAAGAAACAATAACCGATTTCCAACTGAGAGCATGTTTAACATTCTGTTGCACAGCTCGTTTCTGAATTGTACACTTTCAAGTTAAATTAATATATCACTCGGATTGGAACTACAATGAAAATTCGTGTCAGTTCAAAACTCCAACGACCAAAATTCGTTTTGCGAAACTATTTGACCGCATGAAATGTTGTAAATAACATTTTAGATATTCAAGATAAATCATTTGTTGCACTTGAATGAGGTTTCCAGGTTATATACTTTTAGCGTTGTATCTTATTATACCTTTGAGACCAGCTGTAAAATGCAATGTGTAAAAAACACTGAAAGCTCATTATTCCATTTCAATTTATATTGTTTTATTTCAAAACACCGGTTAAATGTAAAATTTAAATTCTTTGTCGAAAAATAAACAATTTTGTAAAAGGTAATGTGATAAACGTAAAAAAATCAATTTATTGATTCAGTATTGATTCACCCCGGATGTTGACAAAATAATCTGAAAAGCCAATCGTTCGGAGAATGTGACAGTTTTAATTAAAAAATGTTGTAACATCGTAACAGTTCGTACTTGAAGGGTTTTTATGTATGCACAATTTCTGTTGTACATTTTCGGATGTAACATTTGTTTTGTTTTCAACGTATTCTTCAGAGTGTAATATTTGTAGCTGATGCTGTGTGCACTGCATTGGGAATTAATTAGAATTTTATTGCGCGCAGGTAATTATCCGCGGTCATCCCTTTAATCCACCATAGATTACCCGCCTATCAGACTTGTAACGTGTGATTAATTCAATACTGCAAACAAAAATTTTTTTTTCTTTTCTCTGCCATTTCTTCTGTGAAGTCAATTCCAAAATCATTTTATCTGTAAAGTTCTCGAATTTTCGAAATATAATATAAAATGTTTCATTATTCTTTCATACACATAGCGGACAAAATTTATAGGCAGGAAAGATTTAATTCTGAAAGCTGAGAAGTAGTAAGGATTTGTCTTGTATATTTCATTAGCAGTCGCGCAACGTTACGGTGTAAAAACTCTTTCGAATTTTTATTCCCACGGTACGCCACGGAAGTCACATTTACTATCGAGCCGACTGAGAAACTTGGTTGGATTTGCGAGCTCAGATGAATTAAAGTTTGAAATCCGGTACTCGGAGAAATAATATGCGGATGTGGCTAGAGATATGTAGGTCCAGGAAATGAGACGAACTGCAGTCCAAATTAAATTAAAGTTTCGTCGCGATTACCACGTGTCATAGTCGCTGTCATTCGTGCCCGACAAAATTGGGCCCGACACAAAAACTCTAATCTCCTCACGCTTGTTCTTATCGTGTTTTCGTTATTGCTGAAAATTTTCAACCGCGAGATTCATCACAACCTATACCAACTTCGCCCGACTAACCTTAATGTGAATTATAATGATTGCACGTCACGTCAAACAACACCGTCGGTTGCGTGGTAAAAAATGAAGGGTCGCGGAGGTTGCGACCCTCGAGATTGCACGTTTTTCTTAATAAGCAGTGTTTTTGCATCAGCACCACGCTTGGCAGACTTATGACGAGCCCAGTTGTGTCTGATATTTTTTGCTCTGCCAACGATTAAAGTCAAGTTCAATTTTTCCCTATCAGTCCGTGACAAATGGTTGTTGAAATTCCAAATTTCATACTTTCACTTTTATTTAAAACAAAATTTCAGAAAAAAAATAAAATTGTTTATTTTATGTTAATATCAGGCAGTATCGAATCGCTTTGAATGGTATTTGTTTTTTTCTCTTGAAAGTTTAAAATGAGGATGAAAAAAAATAAAAAAAATTGTTTATTGTAAAGATGTGACAGTCAAATGAGAAACATGTCGGATCACTTCGGCAATCGTATCAGTCCAAGTGCATTTCGCGATCAGTTAGAAATGCGGAACGGATCGCGTGCGTCGGCCTTGAATGTATGCTCCGACGAGACGCAAATGAGTTTCGAGTGACACGGATAAATCGATTTCACGCGTGAAAATTCGCCGAAGCTCGCGAGAAAAATCGAAGGATCGCAAATACATTTATCTGCAGCCTACGAGCTGCAGTCCGGTATCACGAGTTGGTTCGTACCCACCAACGAACACCCAAGCAGTTGACAATTTATCATTCATTTGTACCCACGAGAGCTGTGAAGGAGATGAGAAACTGGGTTTCGTGTTCGGTAAACAGCCAATAAGTCGCGTTACACTCTCACAAGACACTGTCAAGCTTGCAATTCCAATTCCGATTTTCGTTCTAGGTTTATCGATGAACTTTTTGTTCCTCTACTGACATTGTACCCCGTCAATAATACTTTATTAAAAATGAATTCTCGGTAAATTATTTTTTTTGTTTTTTCAAACTCATTAATTTATTTGTTTTTGTTTTTATTTTTAAAATCATAGTAACCCCGCTAGACAAAATTATCATGATAGTTTTTTTTAGTTTTTATATTTTTATATATGATAGAAATATATGATATTTCTTAAATTTTATTTTAAAAAATCATTATTATGAACTAATATTAGATTTTGAATATGTTTTGCAGCTGAGAATTTTCCACCTTCCATGACAGACGAAAAGGTAATTCCCATCCAACCTGTGAAGGCTATTCTCAGGAGTACCTGCCACCACGCCTACACGGCTTGCAAGTAAGTGTTCTTATATATTTGGAATTTCTAACACCCTTATAGTTTTTCTATACATACAACAATGCTTAATACCACATTCACTTCTGTTTATATACATATGTTTCAAAATATTTTTATCACGTGTTTTGAAACTAAGATAATTTTAAATCCAAACAAAAAGTCATTTGTATATTTAACAAAAAGTTTTTCTTTTTTAAGGAACGATCGAGAGTGTCTGACACTTTTGCAGCCTGTGCTGAACCACTGCTACGTGGCGAGTTGTGCGAGGAACGAGTGCATGAACGCTCTGCAACATTTTTTTAAAAATGCACACCGAGAACATTCTCTGGACATCGCTTTTTGTTTGTGCAAGTAAGAAAATGCAATTGAAAATTTGCATTATTATGTTTGAATTGATTGTCAGGCTCTCAGCGGTGGAATCCTTCGAGTCCCACTTAAACAAAAGTAGGAAGCCCAAAGCAATTACTTATTAAATAAATGTCATCCGCTTTGTTAATCTTGCCAATTTCTTCTTTCATTGAATTTTCAAATGATCGAGTAATTAATACCCGCAGCGGTGCTTGAGAACTTTGTTCTCCCGTTTTTACTTTTTATTTCAATTTGCAGCGTTAATTGTTTTAGCGTTTCAGTCGTGTTTGGTTAAACACTTCTATTTCTCAATAAAATCGGCCTTCGTCATCTGGATTCTTAAATGACCCCGCGCTGTGCTTTTCCACACTGAAATAAGATTGACGCGACATCCGCTCGCTTTCCCCCGGATGAAATACGAAGCCACTTGTTTAATGCTTGTTGAACAAGATGTTCCAATCTCTTATTTGCAAAAAGAATCGTGCAAATCTGAAACAAGTTGCTTCGTTTTTTCAAAGCATTTGGTGTTTCTGAAGACACTTTTACAACTCAAAATGAATTACCTCATTTATTTGAAATCAAATGAAACGAAAAATGTAAAAAAAAAAATGAATGCAGAAAAAATAACAAATTTTCCCAATAATTAATATCATTTTGAATAAATCGAACAAACGTATTTTCGTGTTTCAGGAATCCGTTTTTTTAGTTCTTTTTTTATCATGAAGTAAACTTTCGGTTGAAAAAAGTTCAATCAACGTTGCCCCTGTCAAAAATACTTGAAACAAAGTGGAAAAAGCTCAAGTAAACGTTAGCGAGAATTATTATTCATAACGCCACTCCGGCCGTTAATAACTTAAGAAACAAAAACTTGGCTATAGCAAATTGCTGCTCCAATTTTCAACTTTTAATCGCGTTTGAGTTTTTTTTCGGTTGATTTTTGACGAGACTCCAAATTAGTTCATTGGCACGAAGATAATCAAATCTCGAGGCTTGTAGAGTTAATAAAAATGCAACAACGTTGTTTGAAAAAAATAAAAATAACTTACTTAATTTATGTTTACTTATTCAGAAAAAAATAATGTTTGTTTTAATATATAAAAAAAAATAATATATATATAAAAATGTTGAAATTGATTTTCTGTGATTCTGACAGTATGTACCTCTTCAATTATTCACGGGTTTGTCTTGCAGGAAAACGGGAAACAGGGAAGACGAATGTATTATTGCTCAAGAAAAAATGCATCCCATTTGCGCTCAACGCGTCGAGGGAGTTGATACGCCAACTTGTCACTCTTTAGCAGAGAACTGCCGGGAGGATAAAAATTGCAGGTAGTTAAATAAATTACTTTTCTGTCAAATTAGTTACGGTTTGTAGCGCCAGTAAGTATTGTAATTGAATTATAAATTACATTGTCAATGCTAGCATTGTTTATATATTATGCACTGTGTACTATTTAAATTGGAACAAATTAAAAAGTATATCATTTGATGTTTCTTTATTTTTTCTAATTCAATTTTATTACAGCTTTTTTGTTTAAGAAATTATTTCAATATTATTGTCTTGACAGACTAACTAACTTGAATCGCAGTTGAAGTTGTAATAAACTTATGATTATCGAAAAATTATATAATTAACTAGTTTCAGTACAATAATGCACAATCAGATAAATAGCTTATATCTGCAGTTCAAAATTCCAAAAGTTAATCCATAAAACGTTTCCTTTCGTAGGACGAAGTTGGAGTATTACGAGCAAAGTTGCTCGGTTGACGCTATCACGAAGAAGTGCGCAGGTCCGGTCGAAAAGTGCAGAGATGCCGTTCTGGGCATTTTAGGAACCGAACTAAGGACCAATTGTGCCTGCAAGGGCACGGACATGTCCCAGCTCTATGATTGTTTGGGATGGCACAGGCTTCTCAAAGTTAACCCTTGTGTCGGTAAGGATAATTTCATTCTCTCGAATGAAAATTATTTTTTTATCTCATATAATTACTTGAAATGAAGGTAAATTTTTTTGCGTTTTATTGCGTTACAAAAAGGAAGACAAATTAAGCTCGTTAAGCTTTGATAAAAAACTGGATTCTCAATTACATTTCATTTTAAAGACATTCAAAGATGACAAGGAAATGGTTCCGAATCCAGGGATTTTATTGATCGTTGTGCTTGTAAAGCAAACTCGGCAGTTCTCCAAGCGGAGTTTGCTTGGTAGATAAGTCATTTAGATACGAAGGAATTCAGATGCGTCTACCATTCGAGCCTCCAAAACGATTGCCTTTTTGAGGGCCCGTACTTGCACCAGAATCGTATCCGCTTTACTGTAGCGAATTAATTTCGACATTGATTTAATGTCACGGCTTCAACAAACATTCGTCCTCAAGATACAACATAATTCTCAAATGGTTGTACCGTAAAAGTAAATTCATAGTTTTTATTGGTTCAACAAAGAATGAAAAAGAAAAATTATTTATTAATTGTAAGTTGGTTCATCAAGTTGTATGAAAAAATGGTTGGAATAAATTTGCCAATTGATATTCACAGTTGAGTCGCAGAAAAATTATCACGCCAGGCGGAAGCATCATCATCACCCAAGAACCACAACCATGTCAATTTCATCAACAACGAAGGCCGCTTTCAGCATCATGACAAGCATGACCACGACGACGACGACGGAAAGCAGCGACGTCAACGAGGAGGTCGAGAATAACATTATACCGGAAGTCACAGTGCCGCCGACCACAGAATTAACGACAGATGTTTGGGAAACTACAACGACTACCACCACCACGACCACCACCTCCACGCCCAGCACGACCAGCACGACTACAGTGCCGCCTCGTGAGTTGCTTCATTTTTATCGAATCTCGAAATTACATTCGCTGAAAGAACGTTTCCGGTCCAGCGACACAGAAGATACCGTCACCATAGGATCTTGTCTGCCGCACAATCTCCCAACAAAAATTGATGTCCGCTTGGAATAAACAAAATTGAAACTCGTACACTTGGCCTTTCTCAAATTTATAACAGAAACTGATATTAAATTTTTCAGTTCGATCGGATTTAATTCGAGCAGGGGGATAAACGTACTTTATTAAACGTATATGAGTCGATACAAAACATCATCTTCGATTGAAATTTTACTCCACAAGATGTTTCTTAGAGCTGAAAAAGCGTGCTCTTGAAATATTGATAAAACATTAAAATTCAATTGACGAGACTTGTGAAAGAAGAAACTTTGTTAGGCGGCTTAAATATAAATCTTTTAAATCGTTTTTTCTCTACTTGCTGATGTTCGATTCTTCCGAGTGTATTTGTTAGTTTATCGCTGAGAAAAATAAATAAAGCCACAAGAGAATCAAACAGGGATAAGAAAACGTTCATAAATGAAAAATGATACTGCAAGCAAAATAAATATTGAAACATATAAATGGGAATACTGTGAGAGACAAAAAGTTGTGAAATAAGCTGATGGAAAAGTGCATACGTTTTCTCTGCTTGCTTTATAGGCTACTGCGTGGTTCAAAGGCCGAGGCAGTCCCACCAATACATCCGCGAGGGAAAAGGCAAGAGGGTGAGTGAAGCAGTGCTTTTTATGATCGCTGCCGGAATTAGAGAGGCAGAGCCAGTATTTTGCAAACGACACTTGAAAGTTCGGCTATATTCCTTTGTTCTGCTGTTCCGGGTAATCTCTATGCATCTTTACGAAATCACATCAACAATGAATCGACCAAATGACATATCAAGTCTTTTTACATGAATCATTGTATTCGTCCCGATTTTCATCCCCAAGTAATGTAAAATAATTTCAAAAAACGAGATTACCTTTTCTTCTTCTTATGTTTATTTTATTTCATTACATTTTTTTTTCTTTCTTTTTTCTTTGTTTTACGAAATCAAATCCTAACAACAATCTTTGTTACATAAAAGGTTTGATACAAAATTTGCATTTGATTTTGTAAAAATGATAATTCAAAGTCTGAACAAGCGGAATAAAGTTAATTTCAAAATCAATATACTATCCCGCAAGAAACATAGCACTCATTTAAAGGTTAAATATTGCGAATTAATATTGATGAGATGGTCCTGTATATCGACAGCTTTACCGTGAAGACGAGCCCGAATGTTCGGAGCTATGCCAGTGCGGCGAGGGTGAGGTACTCAGCTGTAATACGATTTGCGTCAACTCGTCACCCTGTAAAACGGACTTTGCCTTCTACAATCACGCCGCTCCGGCTTATCAAGCGTTCCGTGGTCGATGTCTTTGCTACAGCGGACGTTTTATATGCATGCGGCCTTCGCCTGGTAAGCTCTCCTAAAAATAATAACATTAATTATTAATGAATTTTTTTGACTGACCTCGGGTTGAAATAATTTTACCTTCTTGATTCGCTTTCGCACACACCCCTTTTTAGATCATTCACCGAACAAAATATATCCTTAAAAAAATATTTTCCACTTGAGTTTGCCTTTGATTAATTTCATTGATTCAAAAGAGTATAACTTGCCTCCGTTTCCAAACGAAAGCTTATCTTGCAATTGCAATCAAACTCAGTTTTAAAGATCTATTAAGATAAACACTGTTACTTTATAATTATTTTTTGTAGATTCGTATAGCATACCGCACGGGATATTTATGTTCCTGGGATACAGCGAGGCCGATCAAAGCTTGCTGAGGCCTTTCAATAATCTTACTGTGTTTGACGCAGTTTCCTCTTTAGATGCATTTATGCGTCAGGAAGTAAAAAATCAGGTACAAAGAATAGTTTTTTCTTGATTTGTTTTGAATTTGTATTGTTATTGAATATCTGAAAAAAAAAATCTCATGTCAATAATTATATTCTTCGTTGAGAAAAAAAAATGTACAAACTTGAGATAATAAGGAAAGATGAAACGACTATGGACTTAATTTATAAGTAATAAAGTTTAATTTACTTGCAGACGGTGTGCACGCTTTTTTTATACAACGTCACCGGAGAGAACGTCATTGCCGTTGCTCGGCTTGGAGCAGACAGTCCGCCTTTGAATAGCAGCGAAGCGCAAAGCTTGCAACACCTTCTTAAAGTAAAGGTAAGTCGTGAAATATATTCAAAATACATTTACAATTTACCGTCGAATGTTCAATGTTTTTTCATTCAAATACTCTTTGGGACTTTATAAAAAATTTCACGTCAAACGGTCAATATTTTGCTCGAAAAGTCGAGCAAACTGTGACTTCGTTTTTGAAGTGAAAAAAGAAAGAAATAACGAAACAAAATGAAAAACAAATTTAATAATGGTTTCGAGCAGCTGTAACTCCAAACGTGTAAATATATTAAATTTATCTGTTTAGATTGCGTTATGCATTTACAGCTCGTTAAATCTTATAAGTTGTGTTGTATACTCAAACACACTCACATCATAAAGTTCTATTACAAAGTTAATTAAATCATGGGTCTGATTATACTGTGAATATTAATATAATTATATTTTATTATGTGGCAATTATGCTGATTCAATTTATCAATTAGCATTGTCGCGTCGTTGAAATTGGAAATGGTCATTTTATATCATCGCAATGCAAAAAACTATCACTGAAAAATAAATTAAAAATTATTTATGATCTACGTAAAATGTTAGTCGCACTAAATAGTAGCAATTAAAAATAGTCGGACAGAAATATTGGTGCCAATAACAAATGTAAAAGCGGTACAACCAACAACTGACGGCGTGTCAAAGTTTGGTCTTATGAGTTTATAAATCCCTCGCACCTGAAACGTCAAACAAAAGTTGGCGCGCGAACTTTTTAGCAACTTTTCGTGCCAGCAGACTTACGTGTTACGCGTTCAGCCGCGACAGATGTAATTAAGCGACCTCGTTGTTTTTGGCAGATAATAGAGTTTAAATGAAGTTTAACCACTGATCAAATGTAATCGAACTGACATTTACACCGTTGTGAGAAACGGGCGCATCGCAAAAACTAACGCCCAGTTCACTGTTTACTGTTTTTTTGTTCTCAATTACCATGCGGCCGCGGGAGTTTCGAAAATGAAGCCACGCTCGAGTTTTTTTGCGCGTGACCTCGTACATCACCTGGTCTCGCGCAAAATTTTGCAGGACTGCCGCTGTGTACAAAGGAAGATCACCGGCAATAACAACTCATCACACAAAACTATTTGCCTATAACTGCAGGTGTCGTCGGAGTTGATTTGCAATTTCCGTCGTTGCAATTAACAGCTCGTTAATCGAGATTCAATAGCGAGCACCAACACAACGTTATTGATTTTGTTTTCGCTTTTCTCATTATTTTAGCACAAAACACATTGACGATCATAAATAACAGCGAGCTTGACTGTTTTGCTGAATGATATTCATACCCATGGGACAGTTGAGGCTATATATAGCTACGGTATAATGTTCTTCCAACATTGTTCGCAATTATAAAATTTCCGAAAATAAAATTAAAGAATCATAAGATTTCATCGTTATGAGGTATTGCAAGTTGAGTGGCTGTGTAAATATTTGAAGTTTGCCGAGGTGCTTAAAACGGAATATCTTACTGTTCGAGGTAAAATTTCGAATTAAACTACAGGATTGTCAATAACTGATTTTACGTTCAAATTTAGGGTTTATATAATTTGAATTAATTTTGGATTTTTTTATGAACGAACATTTTTGTGAGATAAACTTCAATAAGTTTCCTGTGTGATTTTTTTTTTGTTTTTGCTAATGGTTCAGAAATGCTGGTGTTTTAAATAGCCTTTTATTGAGCGAGTCAGAAAAAGTACGTCTTATTATTGAAACAGTGCAACATCTGTGTCTTATAACGGAATCTCCATTAAAGAAAATTCAGAAGAGAAACGTAGTTCTACTAAAACGTGATGTTTAAGGATGATATTCTCTTTCTTACAATTGAAATTGAAAACAATTTTTTTCCCAAATCGATAATTTTCTATGTATTTTTTTCAACAACAACTCTACTTGAAAAATCTTCTTCTTCAAGCTAGAAATCGAAAATTAGAGTATCTCGATTTTCTTCTTAAAATAACTCTCTTCGATCAAGAAATCCTTCATATCATTTAAGCCGTTTATTCTTCTTACAGAAATAAGGTTCTTCCTGGGCCAAGGATATCTTCAAGATGGAATTCAGGTCCAAGATGTTTGAAATTTTTTTTCTTCCATCAACTATCAGGCTCGAATTTCTCTAACTCCACGTTCTTCTTTTTCAGCTTGAATAAATCTGGGGATCGCGGGCAGGCGTGTGCTGTCCGTTGAAATTGCCGAAAACGGCAACATTCAGGCTCAACAAAAAGCTCCTAACAAGCCCCATCAAGGGTCGTGTCAATCTCATTGTCGACGGTGATAAAAAGAGAATCCCCGCCTCGTGGACGTGGCCAAAAGAAAGGCCACATTCATGTCAAACATTTTGCGACACCTTAATTTCCCGAAACGTCGAAAATCGGTTGCTTCTTCTTCTTCTTGTTCATGAGAGAATTGTCGACGGCATCGCGAGCTGCGTTCATCCCCGACGGTATCGAGTCCCAGCGGAGTCGATGCTGCTCTGGGATAGATATATGTGGGCTAAATAACGGCCGACTGCTGCAAAAGAGCTTCGAAGTTTCCTGTTGGGATTAGAGGAGTTCATTTCTTCTACCGGGTAGCGTGTTTCGATTTATCGGAACTCGGGTCGGGAGAAAGGAGCGCCGTTGTATTTGGCATTATTTGAGTTCGGGGGTGTAAAGAGGGTGAAAGGCGGCTGGGCATCCAAGTGTCGGTTAAAATTTATGCCTTTCAGAAGACAGCGGCTGTGTCTTGATTTTTTAATTTTGATACAAGTAGCCCCTCACTGCTGGATGTACGTGACCCACGGTAATCATTTCGTTCTACGGAATCAAAAATTCATCATGGAATATGCCAGGACCTTAATGCATCCGGCGAATTTGCTTAAAATTGTGCGATAAAAATTCATCACGCTGATTAAGTCGAAGAAATAAATATTGATGTATGCCAGTAAAAGATAAACCGTTGAAATAATTTTTTTTTTCATCAAAGTTAGTTGGAAAGTTGATTTTCATGTTTATATTTAAAGAGGGATGTATGCATGCCACATTCTGTTGAGAATTTAAAATTCCGTTCATTCAAAGTTACATGTATGATTATTACATGACCGACGTGGGATCACGGAAGATTCAATTTCGTTTCGTTTTGGTGTTCATCCAATAAATGAATGCTTGATGAATGCTATTCAATTAAAATTAAATTTTAATTGGACAAAATTTAATATCAATGTATTTTATATATTTCTTTCTTAATTTCTCCACCGGGTAATTATCAGATGATAATTCAACAAAGAAGGCATTAAATTTTGTTAATAAAATTAGAATGCATGATAACAGAACTCCTCGGCGGATATTAACATGAGCAGTACAATTATTTCCAATACTAATTTTGTTTCGAATTCGATTCGGGGTCCATGAGAATTCTTGATTAATATTTAAATTGAGAATTATCCGGAAATACGAGATGGGATAAATTATTTACAACACTTGGACTAGCACAACGATCCCTTTAAATGTATAAAACTGATACAAACGTAAACTGGAATTTAAACAATGTTCTCGGCCTGACATTTTTGTAAGCAAAACTTGGAAATCTTGCTTTATTTCGAGTTTGTAACAAAAGTTTTGATAACAACTTCAACTATGATTTCGAAACATTCTCATTTTTGTGTACAATCGGGGTACGGTTAATTTGCTTCCGAATTGTCTATTGGATGACTCTGAACGCTTTAATACAGCTGCAAGATATTAATGCGTCGTCTAAATGCGCCAGCTAGTGCATTCCGCACATGCATGCGAATGCGATCCTTGTGATGCTTATAAAAAGATGCACAATGTACAATGACGACACAACGTACTAATCCCGTTATAGGAATTGGCAAAATTTATTAATAATAATAAAAGCAATAACCCAATCCACATCAACTAATCCGAAACGTTGTTGATACTTTAAATATTTGTTTCAGAAACTTCGGTTCAGCTTGTCTATCTTGTTATTAAAATTTTAAAAATGCATAACATTCCAATGCATCTGTAGTTCACAATTTGATCGATTTTTTTGCAGTACTCCCGGGACTGATGACAGTGTATGAAAAAAAAATTTTCGATGAACATACTCACATCAACATTTTTTTATCAAACTTTTTTTTCATAAATAAAAATTTAGATTAATATTTAACATTAATATTTAAGTATCTCCTAAAAAAAAAGTTAAATATATCTAAAATGAAATTTAACAATATCAAACAGTGTATAAAAAAACAACACGAGGAACAAAAAACATTTTTTCGAAGATGAAATAAAAATTTACACCGATAGACACAACTCGTCGAATTTGCTTAGTGAATTATTATTATTTGCCTTTGCTCAAGCATCAACATGAAATCGATTTACGCAAAGAGCAATCGTGCATTACGACGCATACACTTACTTATGTACCGTAACTTCGATCTTGCACGTAATTGCTTTATTAGAAACTCATTTGCAGGTATGTAAATGAATTTGTATTTGAAATGAGCAACTCTTGCAACGTAAATACTGAACTGATTATTCCTTTCGTGATATACGTAATTTTTGGAGTCAAAGCTTCCCAATACCTCCGGACTGAGTAACGACGAAATATACGTGAATCATAATCTTTTCTAATTCAAGAAGACTTAAACATGGAAGATATAGGATATTCAATAAAGTGTGCCATGTAATTTTGCATTTCGTCTATCCCGACGAATTTTGCCAGGCAAATCGCTTGATCCAATCAGACATTTTCTGCCGTAAAATTTCTCGAGATATTAATTATTAATATCTCTCTTTTTTTCATGTAGAATTTTTCCAAGAACTCACAAAAGAATTCGTTGTTGGAAATTCAAGATTGAAAGAGAAAAAAAAGAAAAAAAAATGAGTGAATTAATTTGACTGAAAAAATAATATCACAAATATGTGTCCAAATGTAAACCACGTTGCTTGGCTTTAGTTTTCGGGTGAGACCCAGTGGTTCTACGTGATATGAGCGTTGATGCCTTTATCTCTCCAACACGACAGTCTGCCCAAGAAGTATACGACGGAAACAAGCAGAGGGGATAGAATTGTCTCGGAGTTCTAAGCCCCTCCTCGAAAACTTAATAGTCCACTTAGGCAGTGGCCGCTCTGTGCTAGTAATGTGTACTGTAACACTACCACATCATTATACCAGGTATATCATTATTATTGAGAGGATACTTGATAACGCCCATATTCTAAGCGTTTAACACTCACGTAAATTTGCATTTTTATTAAAGAGTCATAATTTTTAAATGCCACAAAATGACTTCAAGTGAGCACTGAATTAGAATTCAATAAAACGTATGTGAAAAGCAAAAGGTTCAGTTTGAAAAATAAGGAGGTTGGCATATAAATTGATTAATTAAAGTTAGGTGTCCTTTGCAGTTTGATAATTTGAGATGAAAGAAAAAAATAAACGGTATCGTTTACCAAACAAAGAATAACCATAGACTTCATTAAGTTTTGCAGTCCAAACACATACCGCATGGTGGTTTACGCAAGAACGTTGCATTTACGGCCTGTTTACATCATGTAAACAGTCGGCCAAAGAAGCAACCTCGCCGTCGGCTCTGACAACTTGAGCATCGCCGCATTTGTGTAACTCTGCTTCTAATTAAATATCTGCCGAGCCTATAACGTGTGTCAACCCTGGCGTCATGAATGATTTACACAACAATACACCAGCTAGCGGTATCTAAATATGACCCGACTAAAGTCAAATATTTAACTTTTACCTCCAAGAAGATTAAATTTCACATAATTGCTGTCAGACACGATCAAAAATTTTCGCGTTTATTATATTTTCGTATACTCCCATTCCCGGGATTTTCCGCCGATGGGAATAATTTAAGAATCGATAATGTTATGAGATTATGATAACAAACGGTGGTTGTTTTTTTTTTAATTTAATTTTCTTATACAAAAAAAGTTAACGAGGTTGAGCTCATTTACTATCAGTGTTTGCTACTTTCAAGCACAAACACGGCTTGGTAAATTATCGTCGGAAGTAACCGGCAGTGCCACGCACTCAATTTGGTGCTAATTCTCGGAGCCCGGGATATTGTCTCTCAGTCCGCGTTTTAATAGAAGCTGCAGGTCTCAGACAAAAAATTAAAAAAAAGAGCCAGGAATAAAGGACAAAACGGAATTTTTAAAGATGTCTGCGGCGAATCGGGTCAGATAGCACAATGCGTTCATTATGCCGACAAAGGTCTGGCAGTTTAAAAAACGATTTACTAGCGTTTACCAACAACGATTTTGAATGGGTAATTTCGGCGTTGTATTGTTGGAATTGATAATGAGGGTGTGGTCGCGCCAATGAGAGGGTGAAAAATTTTTATTTGTCCTCAAGATTTATATTTTGTTTGGAGGTATTTCAGCGGATAATTTCAATTGCAGACTGAAATGGAGAAGAGGATATTCACCTCTCGACACATATTGCACAAAACACTGTCATCCAAACATTCAAATGCTATCCGAAAATAGATATTAACGATCCGCCAGGGTCCTGGATTATTTCGGGCGAGTGTCTGGCCTGGTCGTTAAAAACACTCTCGCGGAATCGAGCAAAGTTATTCAAATATGGTTGATGCGTTGGTTCCCGCGACAAATCGATCCAAAACTCATGATACGTGATTCGCAAAGCGTTCGCACTCTTTGTTTAGATTATCACTCTGATAAACTAGACTTTGGCTTCCGCTTAGCTCGCAATTGCCAGGATCTTGTACGAGTTTGCTACAGGAGGAATTCCTGTACTTCAAACAATGCTGGGGAGGTCAACCGAACATTGCCCGACTCATGTTTGCGTTGTTTTACCCGGGCAATTGAGAGATCCACGCGTCTAACTGCCTGCTCAACGTAATAATTTCAAACAGACTATGTGTACTTGGTTCGTTTAGTGGTGTCGCTTGGCTATTTCAGCGAATTTAACGCGCCACGTGTTTTCTGTTTCCATGATCGCCTGTCAGATTTGGGGTTAAGTTGTGCGAGCAATTCCCATATGAGTCTCGACGGTTATGGTTATTGAGTTTGCCATATCGAAATATTTTTGCCCCCTTTCGACTATTATAACATTTTCAATATCAACCAAACGACCGAAATTCTTTCAACAGAAACTCCGTTACCTTCATTATTTTTCGTACTTTGACAGCGGTTTTCATTTTGTTTTCATTTGATTTCAGATTATTATCAGTTTTTGGTCGAGGATGAGATATGGAACGAGAATTGAAATCTTTGAGGTTCGCAGAATTATGGTCGATTACAGAGCAGAGTAAGCGCGCACTTGAGCGAGACATGTTGAAGCTCGCCGAATATTTCTATTTCGCTCATCCTTAGAGGGCCCAGTCGAATGCCGCGCATATGAGTAACGAAAGCTGGCTTGCGGCAACTTTGTTATCGCAGTCACCTACCACCCGCCCTGTACCGCCAGCCCGTCTCGAGAACTTCACGTTCCACATTTCGTACGTGCAAAATAAACTGTGATACTGGCGCGCCTTCCTGATTACGTCAACTCCCAGGAATTTCGCCATCGAAAATGAAATTCCGTTGTTCGAAAATCTACTTGACACAAACCAAGTGCCACTTCGTAGCAATCGATTTACGAAAACGAATTTCGCTATAAAATTTTTTTTCACCCCTCGGCACAATCGTTGCATTGCAGTCGTGACACGGTGTTTCACATTTTATAGCATTATTTATCGCCGCTTAATTCTATTCCAAGCCAGCGAACGCAGAATTTTAAATTTGTTTTCGTTTTAAGTAGTTCAACTCGATTCCACGTGAAGTGGTCTAACGAATTTTTTCCCCTTCTCTTTTTTTTTCATGCATACATATTCGTGTACCAATACCAAAATTGATCTTTCACATATGAAAATTTGCACGTTTGCAAATTTTACTAGCATTCACTCCTTCTATATAATTGCTTTTGATTCGGATCACTAAATTGTATTTGATTTTCAGACAAAAAAGGCGAAGCTGAAATTGAAAACACGAGAAAATTGTATAGCTTAAAGTTGCCAATGAAGTAAACCATTGAAGAACACGAACTTTCTGCGCGACGTCACTCTATGGCCTATTCGGAAGATAAAGCTAAAGGCTTTCAAGCAGGGGGCAACGGCAGAAAGATTCTTTCGTCGAAAGGAAGCACATATGGACAGGCTTTTAGAACGAGAGAGAAAGCGCCAGCTTTCTTAAGTGGCGCATGGAAATTCAATGAAAAGTCGCGAGCTGAGATCGATACTCGGATGCGGACATTGGCATAAAGTCTTTATTGGCCTCACGCCAATGGCCGCTATCTACGTGAAACACCTGCGCGCATTCGATGCTCAAACATATTTGGAGGAACGTGACGAGACAAATGGCTAATGTGAGAAACCGGAACTGAACCGTCCACACCGGGCAAAGTTTTATTGCCGGTGTTACCGTACTTTGTTGCACGCGCTGCTAACTTATTCATCGCTCGTAGTTGCGCTGATGATACCGCCAATTATTACAAACTAATGATTGATAACATTCCACCCGAAATCACCGCAAGGGTAATTGTGTGAAATATTTCTCCCGCAGTGCTATCGGGAGAGTTTAGTCGCTCATTGAAATAAACTGAAATTTTAATTGAAAAAAAAAATAAATAAATAAATAAAAGAGTGGCACAACTTTTTTATGAATTATTTGTGATTTATGGTTCTGAATATTCCATTCGAGTATGAATATAGGTGATAAAGTTTTGCTGATCACTCCATAAAAATTTTTAACGATTATATTCCATTACGCTCGTTATAAAAGACAAAACGTCGTTAAATTTAATAATATCAATAGGGTTGTATATCGATAAGCATTAATCATCCCTGTAAATTATTTCACATGACAAGTCGAAACAATATCTCGGCAAACAAACGAGGTTAATTTTATCAACTGCGAAACAATGCAATATCGAATTTGAAATAACAGTATTATTTATATTATTTTATTTGTGAATTTATGGGTTGCAATTACAAACGTATGTTATGGTCAGATGATTCGAAATAAAGCGTGACTTCTCTAAATTCTGTATTACGATGATTATTGAAAATCGTAATCTGCCAAGTTCGCTTTGAGAATAATTTGAACGACGGAATGTTAAATTAATATCAACCTCCATCCACGAATTCACAAACGAGCCTCGTGATATTCGTTATAGTTGCGATGTGTGTCTGCTCTTATCGTTTCGAGGATGCCGTTTACGAGGTAACCGGACTACGGTCGTGCTGGATGTAAAATCGATAGTAATATATATCTAGGCTGGGAGTCTGATTATGTCACTCTAATGGTCGGGCTCAACTTCTCAAAACTCGGTTCAGAAAATTATTAGTTTGTTGTTCGTATCCTGTTTATTTCTGTGCGTTGGTATGACGTTAAAATGTCGAAATGAAGGAAATTTTTGGGACCAAAGTGCAGCATGATGAAAATTTAGTGTGCAACATTTTGCAAATTAGGGGTATATAATATTCCAAGGGTCTGTGAACACGCTTTTAGGTTTAATTAACAATTCATTAAGAACTAGGTAAAGAACTGCTTTGCGGACCATCGCTAATAAAATTTTACTTAATAACTAGAATCATGTTCACGGGGGGAATTATTTATGAATACCGCATCAACTGCTGAAAATTTAATCAAAATATCATATGCATGCAAAGCCACTCGAGATGTTTATAACGTTCGCTATTTTAATTTTCAACGTTTGACAACAAGCGGCCGATCGTTTTCTGATACAAACTGGATCAGGAAATCAGACATTCAATGGCTGGCGTTCGATTTCAACTCACATGTATTTCGTATCAAATAATTGAAACGCATTGATGTCAACATTAGCAAGGTTCGCGTGCTATCTATAAGACCGGCGCAGTGGGTGAAAAAAAAATCGCCAACTGAAATGAAGGAGTAACAATAGCGACAGATAAGTACGCTATTACGGTATTGTAACGTTATCTTAATGAAGATGCCCATTGACCGAGCTGCTGCGTCCTGATTGGATAACGCTTCGAACGCCTGGCAACCCACGGGTTCTCGATAAATTTGATAAGAACGAACATGCAATGCATAATGCGTAGTCTGATCGTCACTTTCGCACGTGCAGTAGTTAGCCGCAAACTTGTATCGCCATAATAACTGTTCCTTCTTACACGTACAAGCTCATTTTTCAATGAAAAATATGTCATCAATTTTTTTTTTCGCCAAACGAGACTTTTGTCCGACTTTAATTTTGCCCCGATGACTGCTTGGTCGACGAAATCATCACTAAAACATATTTTCCAATTACAGCACATCCTCTTGGCATTGTGCAGCATTAACAAGCTTTAACAACGAACCGAAAAAGTGACCTCTCAGCACACGAGCCAAGAAAGCAGACTTATTTTTGCCATTAGGAGGAAGCTCGTTCAGACTACAAGGGAGCCGCGAAAAAATTGTTCGATAAAAATCGAAGCACAAACTTTGCTACAACTTGAAAGACCTCGCCGAAAAAAAATCAATCATCACCTTGTATCGTCAGCCGTATCGGCCAACTGCCTCGAAGCCCCCTCGCTGGACACAGGAAACGTTTTCTAGTTTTGTTATTGGTGCACGTTTCTATTTTTCGCCGTTGCCGTTACCAATTGTTCGCCCAACTAGAACATCTCTTTCACACGACCAGGAAATTAAATTCATTATTCGACGTATTTGCTTCGGTCTGCCGGCACTCATCCATGAGTTTATTAAACGAACCGTCTTGCATTGAAGCAAACTTCGCTTTATTCTGCAGTTGTTCACTCTGTCACTTTGTGTCCCGGTTTGCTGTCAGTTTTCAAAATACAACTGCCCGTCAATTCATAAGAATTATGCCCGCGATTCGTCCGAACGATTTTTCGTTCAGTTGTGTGAACGAGGATGCTTATCGTTTTCGAACCTGCGCCGGCGATTAAAAGTGACGTTAGATTGCGATCCATGTGTTTGCGCGGAATCCAGCGATTTCGTGCAGGCTGCTTGAGCGGAAGGAAAAATAAAATGAAATACAAAATGCGAGCCAGCAGCAAGGAGGAAAAAAGAAGCAAAAGCACAAGGGGGATTTACGAGTCAAAGGGCGGCATGATCGCGTTCTGGAAAGACTCCGAGGTAGGGAGTGTCCCCCGCCCTGTAAGTTCATTTGCATTGCGTGACAAGGCGTTTTCCATACCAGCGACCCCTTCATGTGTAGGAGAACCTTGCATGCTCCTGATTTCGTTCTTGGTCACGTTAATTTTTTTCCTTCTCGTTTTGTTTTCTCTTTTTCTTTCTCCGTCGTGATTTAATTTCATAATACTCGGTATTTTGAATTTCGCCTAGGGGGATTTTGTTGTTGTTTTTTTTTCTATCTTTGGAATGACAAAATCTTCCATCGATGAAATAATGAAACCCGAAATACAATTTCGAGGCTGAAATTCGCGACCATATTGGGCGCACAATTTTATTACCAATCGGACATTACGATCGGGAGATGTCACGCAATGAAAAGTATGAAATATCCTGCGGAGTTAACAACTCATCATTCGCTTTGACATGGAGGTTATAGATACATTTACGTCCGAGTAATTTATCAGGCCAAACTCGAACGAAATTTCAGAAGCCGATCTCTCTCGGGGCAGCCATCAAGTTGTGACGACACGGGCATCGAAATTCTTTACGGGTTTCATAATAAAAAAATCCACATCTGGTAATACGCGAGTTGAAAGTGCGCGAGATAGCAAAAGGATTGGAACAAACCGTACAGTTCATTATTAATACGCCTTTATCTCATGCAAATTTTCATTGCATAAACACCGACGGTGCTTATTTTGTCAGCTGCATTCTCGAAAGCTTCAAGATCTTTCAGCAAATGTGCGACGGCAAAAGTTTACTTAATGACGTTATTGAACAAACTATTAGGGCTCTTTTGAGTCTTTCAATATATTTCAATCAAGATTTAAATTAATAACAAACCCTGCACCATACATACAGGGACACGTATATTTTTGCGCGGCTATAACATGTGTCCTACTTGCGTGACCTTTTAATTTCCATCGGTATTGATGATGTAAACTCATTTCCTATTACGCTCACATAGCTTAAGCCACGACGCTTGTTCGTCGGTAAATGAAAATTGAAAAAAAAAAGTAATTGATATCATCTCTTTTAGCACGCCAAAGAAAACAGCTATATTATTCTTCAATTTACAAATTGGCCCGAAGAAACAATATACATTTTTCCTTACCGCTTGCTTTACATCCCATCCGGCAATTTTCCGTTTCCCTTTGGATCGACCGTTATGTTAATGGAGATTCAGTGGCTCGTTAATTGAATAGTGATCTCGGTATTTTTTATTTTGGACGAGCAAAAAGTTGTTTTCATGATGTAATCAAATGATCCATCCGACGATCGAGTTTCGTTTGTAAACCATGGCTGATCATTTGCTCATCGCAGAATCAAGGCGTTATGATTGTTTATTTCTTCGCGGATAAATAATACACTTTAATTATGACGCGGGGAAAATTTAATACCGTGAGTTTACTGCGCAAGCGCACGTTTCCGTTCAAGACTCTATTTATCTTTCAGCGGGCCGTACAAGATGGTGCAGGTGTTCTGACTTCCGACCAACGGAGCATTGTGTTGTATGAAAACTCGTATTAATTTGCGCTTAATTAAGTAGCTCTTCAAGGGGAAACAATTTCTAATTTGATCCTACGTAACATGACCACCTGATATAATTGATATTTTTTCAACATTTTTTAAAACTAATTACTGTTATCAACATAATTTCAAGAATTAATTTGAAAAAACATTTGTAACAATTTAATCAACTGTTATTGCATTTCAGAATATTTAAAATTTGTTTTAGTTCTGTCGTCTTTTTGTTTGTTGTTTGAAGTGAAAAAAAAATTGACAATTTCAACATGTCAGACTCTTCGTAATCATACGAGTTGTTTAATTGTTTCGTTTGTTTCAGGATGAATGCGTATCGATGCTGGAGGATCTAAGTGACAAGATCAACAATAAGCACCAAGAAGTGCACACTCATCCTCTTCTTTCCATTTTCAAGATGGCAGAGGTGGAGGTCAAGTTACCACACAGTAGCAGCGCGCAAGCCCCGCTCTGTCATCCGCTGTTGTTAGTTTTACTAATCAGCAGCATTCTCTGGACAAACTTCCCGACTCTTCCAGAGACTCTAGCCTCGTGACAGGGGTGACTCGAACACTCTGGGTGAGGCAGATTATAAATATATACATAAATACACAAATATATGTACGTATCAAACTGTAACTTTAAATATGCGGGTGGCGCACCCAAAAGTCCAGCTGGGTATCATGCTTGAGTTTTGAACTGTAAGCAACAATGGCTCAGATTTCATTTGAAACTGTAATTCAGAATTCAGTCGTTGGCAGTGCTTCCAATAAGTTTATTCTTTTCTTATTTAATTACATTATTGTCTGTTTATTCAGTTTGATTGCAGTTTGCCATTCCGTGTTGTGTATAACATGAATTGCTAAATGGATCGAACGAACATCGTCTAGGTGCAGGTATCACTATCAAATACAGTTGCTTATTTTGGTCACGCCAAATTTGCCGTAATTCCTACGGGTTATTCAGAGTCCAAGACAATAAATCAGAGCAAATTATTGTTGTTGATTGTTGACGCGTAGATACTTTACTAAAATGTTGACCGATGCCTTCTTCTGCTACTTTGCGAGACGGTAGCTGGTACGGGTTCGGAAAGTTGAGTATAATATTTGGTTTATCGTAACTGTCGGCGTTGTACCTATTCGAAATTTCTATCTGACCAATGTTTTATCATGTTGATCTTGAAATCAACTTTCCATTCGTTGTAACTTTGATTTCGGAAATTGTAAAACCCAAGTTTACTGGTGGAAAAAATAATTTATGAAGTTGTACTAAATGTCGGAATAAACGGGCAGTAATAATTTTCGCGTGTACTTTGTTTTGCAAAGGATTTGAAAAGGTCTGAGCCATTTTTGTACCGCGGAGAGGCTTTTAAAGCAAAAGCCTCAACTCAAGCTTGACCTCGCTCGAATTGGATGGCGCGAGTGCAAAAGGTTAGTGATGACGATGACTCGAGAGTTGCGAATGCACAGGTCTTTAAGAGAACGTTCTATAAATACGTGTATTCTATGTAATTATAAATAACAACAACAAAAAATGGTAACAATGTAGAATATTGTTTGTACATTGCGTATAATGATGTTAGGGCAAATTTAATTAAAATGAAGCTCGTTAATTTAGACGATTGGTTATCAGTGTGCATGTGGCGTATTCATGGCTGCAGAACTGCCTGGGATTGTACACATGTGTATTGTAGAACAAGTATGAGAAACCGTGACGCAACGATTAGCCTGCAGACGTTCGCTTCATTAAGACTTTTGCATTGTAATCACAAAATTATTCTAACGTTATACCTATTCGTTTCGAATACAATGCGAGGTATTACAAAATAATATGCTCATCTCGTGATACTTGATTATATTTCGTCTATATAATGGTACTTCAACTTCACATATCTAACTTTGTAAAAAAAAGTAAGTCTGTACCAAAATGTTCTTCTTATCGAATGAATATGATTCCTTATTCATGAGTTTCAGTGATAAAACTTGAATATAATCCGACATATCAAAGTGAAATTCAACGTGACTGAAAGATTACGACATATCGAAGATCATTATTGTTCCATTGGTCTAACAATTAGTCATAAATGTTCTTATTACATCAATTCTGCTCAAGCTTTTCTGAAAATTCTATGAAACATACTTTTTCTGCTAAAAGCACGTTTTATTTACGAATGAAAAAGGAAGAAAAAAACGAAGTTTTTTTACCCATGGAAAAAATTGAATTCAACCAGGCTCTGACTTGGATGCACCGCGGAACCTACACTCACTCAAAAATTAAAACTTGATATATGATTTTGTCTCTGTTTGTAATGATCCTTCATGTTGGAGGAAGTTGATAGGATATATTATTCAAGGGTGCAGACTAGAAGTCCAGACAATTAAACTCGAATATTGATCAGGCAACAGTGAGACAAAATACGATAATTCGTATACGTGTCCCACAGACGACTTGATCAAAAATGTAGTGGGTTCACAGAAGTTCAAGCCCGGGAAGAAACGTCTATAAATTGAGTCTGGAATTGTCATTCGTATGTAACGCGAGGTAGCTCGAGGAAGCGTTTTCGTTTTCTAAGAAGACAAATCGTGGAATGAAAAATTAAGGATGTCATTTAGAGCGCGACGCGACGACGGAGAAGGCAAAGGAAAAACGTGACCAGTCCGGCAGCTGAGCCGACCTGTTGTATACACAAACACAGAGACCCGTTATATCTGCGCGTGTAACAGAACGACTCTGTGCACCCACACGTCTGCACTCGTAGTCGTTACTAAACGAACAGCTGTGAGCCAAAGCAAGTGCGACACGGTTATCGGAAAAGCAATAATGTATAAAGTTTACAATCCACAGGCACATCGCGCGGCCACGATAACAAATGTAAATGTAAGAATATACAGATATATGTACACACATAAGTATATATGTAAGTATCTTTAATCGTACGCTGTTAATTATCGCGTTTGCATGTATATGACTTGTATGACGATTGCACCCCAGTCTTACCACGTTCGCCGACCCGTTATTGTTTCGGCAAAGGGAACATACCTCTTGGTTGTACCAGTTTTGTAATCCTAGAGAAAATATTTCGGACCCGAGCAGAATACTCGATTTTCGTCCCGCACAAGCGCCCCTCGAAATAAAGAACTTACATATAGTAATAGAAAAATTCTGTTTGATTAGAGAAATTGAAAACAATCTAGTTTCGAAAGTTTCGCTCGGTTCCGTAGTATTTTCTCCTGAAGTCTTCGAGAATTTATCACTGTTGCTGTTACGTAATGTTTTAATTCTCCGGCATCTGTTATATTGATGAGGATATACAGCGTTCGGCTTTATTTAGTTATCTCGTGTAGGATAAGTCGAGTTTTCCACTGTCGCTGGGGGATCTTTTGTATGCTACGAGATGAAATATTTTCAAAATGCGTTCTTGTTTCACGTTAAGAGGCGCGAGATGAAATTTGACGTTTTTCATGATAACGATAGTCTGATCCGATTCGCTGAAATCTGAGCTGATATTGATCTTAGGCAACTTGACTTGATATATTTTGATGTACAGAAGGAAAAAAAGTTAGCGTGCAGATGAAACTGTATCGCGATTCGTGTCCCATTGCTCGTGTCATTGTAATACGTCAACTGTCGTTCCCACCTTTTAATTGATTACCATTGCCATCCTGCGATTCATATCATTTTTCTCATGCAGTCGTATACTTGAGTAAGACAACGAATAGCGCACATGTTTCACCGAAACGAACACGAGGGGAGGACAACAATTGTACCTTTTTTGTTTCGTACGCAACAAACTTTGGTGCACTTGGGTTGGCCTCTAGGGACCGTCCATAAATTACGTAAACTCTCACAGAAAAATGTGAAACCTATCAAAAAATATATATATTCAAAATTTGTATACAAAAAAGTAAAACAAATGAGATATACGCTGAAACAAAACTTTACAGAGAAAAATTTCGTTTACAATCACACTTGTCGAATATGAATGTACAAAATTTATAATTTGACATTTTTTTTCAATTTAGTTGAATTGTTATTAGTGTTTGTACTTAACTTATGGAAAGCCCCATTGGCTGCTTGAACAATTGATTGATTGATTGATACTGTAAATAATTGTATATTTTAGAAGAAATATGTAGATCAGAAACGAGCGTGTAAATGGATCAATGTCACGTTGCGATGTAATTACGAAAAAGACTTCCGATTACAATTGCTGGCCTTTTTTGCGTTCCATTCTTTCAATCGAACAGTTTGATTTGTAACCTCAACCAATTTGCGGGGCTTGCGATCGATTGATTTCGTGAGCGATCGTGCGCAAACGGCAATGAAATCAAGAAGTGCTTTTTCGAAACGACCGCTTTTACGATACTACTCCTCTAACATCAGAAAAACACCGGAACAATTAAGCTCGACTCTCCGGATAAAGAAATCCGACACACACCGAGCTGCAAGGATTTGACAGAACGTTTTATCGCGGCACACGATGAGCGTTCTGATGTCAAGATTTACACTAGTCTACAGCGTGCTTCGTTGAATCGCGCCGGTTATCAAATTACGCCGTACAGCTTATTGGTAGAAAACAGTTGAGATGGTTAACAAAAGCGAGCTTACAGGCACTTCTGCAGAGTTCTGAAGCAAAGGCGAAATTACACCAGCTGGCAGAACATTATCGTGGCTTTACATGTTAAAAATGTCGAATCGACTATGATTAAGTAGACGCAACTTCAATTTCGATTTTCATTATAATTTCAATGATCAAGACGTAGTATTTTTTTTTGTTCGTTCACGAATCAAACACCCTCTTTTTCAAATTAAAAAATTGCGATGGCGAGAAATGGTGTATATTTTTAAAAATTAAATCGAAAGGTTTTTTTTATGGATGAATCTTGTGCTAAACCAAATGAAAACAAAAAACGACAAATCGATTTAGCGGAGCGGTATTGTAATCCAAGTTATATTTTTACCCCCTGAAAGAAAAGAAACGAAACGAGCGTCGTTTCGAAAAGGTCACGTGAACAAGTATTCTTCTTCCTACGTGACAATCGAGCCCTCGAATCGCGCCAAGAGTGCATGTCTCGCATATATTTACCGCACGTGTACAAGAATTCAAACTTTTTTTTTTTCTCATTCTTTTTTTTTAAACTTCGTTATACGTTTCGCGAATCCACTCTGGAACTTATATCATGAGCATGTCATAATCTCCTTGATTGACTCGGACGAACTGAATCACAATTCATGAAATTGGCCACGAAGAAGAATCTTAATTCCAACACTGACGCGGCAAAATAACGGCTACAAAAATAAGACGACACCGCGAGAAATGGAATAAAAATATGAATACAAAGCCGAAACGCGGCGACGGCTTTGCATGAGATTTGAATACAAATTCGTCGAAAAGGGGAAAAAATGGATTAAAAAATAATACAGATAAAAGCTTGGTGAAATTGGCCGAGAAAAGTGTGTCTAGTCAATAGATGGGATTACGAGGGCTCGCGTCACAAATCGCTTCCTTCATGGCTTTGAGACGCCACTTTGAAATTGTATCGCTTTGTGTTTGTCCTGCTGGATCATATTCGATTATTATAGTTGCATTGGGCGTTAAAAAATTGCAATAATAAAATGAATCGAAATGAATCAGAAACGGAAATTTTTTGTTTGACGTAGACTTATAAATTTTTATAGATTCTGTTGTGAATGATAGTTTTACAATAAAAACAACAAATGCAATGAAAAATTACAATCTGACGTTCATTTTTCATTCGTGTGTGATTTTTGCTGGTCATTGAAGAACAATCATTTTCTATGGTTAAATGTTCTGAACTCTACATATCAAAGTTATTATGCAGTCAAGCAGCCAAAAGTGCGTTACTACCAGTTTATTCTATTTGCAGGCTTTGAAAATTTTCAAACAATAATAATAAAATTTAAAAAAAGTTTTTGATTATAAAATGTCAACGATTAACGTTGATTGAATTGTTTCCAAACAACACGATTGCTTGTGAAATAATAAAAGTAAATCTGATCATTTTGTGATAATTTCTGAAAGTATATTGTTATTGTAGTCTTTTTTTATATGTCGCTGAAATCACTACTGATGTATCTATCTAAACAAAAATTTGTATGCAAACTTAACCACAACTTCCAATAATTTAAAATATTCAAAAATGAATATATTAAAGTCAGCAAGTTCAATATTCCATCGGAGAATTTTTAATAACACAGTGGTTTCTATAATTTGTAAGAATAAGTTCTCACATACATTCTTACCTTCCTGCGGAAATATATTTCTCATATTTTTGAAAAAAAATTTAATCTAAAAATAAAGTACTATAAGTATCAAGAATTTTTTTATTAAACATTTTTCAACAGCGATGCAAATCATGGTCAAAAATGACAAAAATTGTTCAAGAATACCAAATGCAAATGTTAACATTTTTCTAGAATCGATTGATTTGCTGATGCAACTTTAAAATAACATTCAAAAGCAAATCGTTAAACTTAAATTGTTGTTAGAAACTTTTTAATTCGATAAATAAAGACCAAATATATCAGATAAACTAAATTCAAGAATGAACCTTTAAATGACTGCAACCAAATGTTATAAATTATTGATCTTATTTTTTTGTATGTACGATTTCAATTCGCTTCTATTGATTGTTCGAAGATCTAATAATTAGGTTAGCGCCCCAGAAAAGTAACGTTATTTGAAGTGTATGTAAATAATTAATTCTTGTATACAACATTGTAACTCGTCAGACCAAACGTTTTTTTACTACTTATACAACAAATTCATTTGACAGGTATGAGAGGAGTCACTTTTCCCGAAAAATTTCTTCTTATCGGACCGGGCTGTTTAATGAACGCTATTCAAAGAGTGGCAAGAGTCAGAAAATTGATTTTCCACGGTTATAAAACGCGCTGTATCGTAACCGCCTCTTAGCTATAAGCAAACTTTCATACCGCGTGTGTATGTACCTCGTGCCTGCTTTATCGATCAAATCGAGTGGTTTGAAAAATGTCATCCTATCCGACCGCGAGTAAAGACGCGTGACCGGGCTTTTGCCAGCAACGTGCTGTCACCTGACGTAGCCTACGACAAAGAGCTCAGTTCGATCTCATTCGCACTTTGCCCGTCAGCCGCGTTAATTACAAAATTGGCTTTACGCTTGTAACTCCATTATGCGGGGAAAAAAGTAGATTTCACTCTAAACCGTTCTTTTTCCTCATCGCAATGCGTTATCTAAAAACTTGTTAACCTCGCGAGCACCCATTTTCGTCGGTTGTACATAAACATTTTATGTTTTATTTGTTGAGCTCCTCTCTCTCTCTTTTTTTTCGGCCATCACGTTTGATCTATAACGCGGCAGAATGGCTCAAACTTTTCATAACGAACCTTCGTTGTCAACGGAGTCGTGAATAATAAATAAATGAAGTAACAAATAAATATATAATACTCTATTATATATACGACATATACATATAAACATATATATTTTATTACTCTAAAAACATGGTCGTCTGACTTTTGCCACGCTGTAAAATATCAATATTAAGGACATGTAATTGCGCACACCAAAGTAGAACACAGAAGAACGCTTGATTATGTCTAAAAAAAGAAAAACAAAATAAAAAAATAAAAGAACGAAATCCAATTCGCTTGTAAACGAGGAAGGTTATGTATATCGTGAGGAGCGATTTGAAACGGACTTTTTATATCAAGTCCGACGGAGTTGTCAATTTTCACATTGGAACCTCTTGACCTCGCGGATTTGTACGAACTTTATGCGGCACGTTTAAAGGGTCGTTTGGCCATTTGATCGGATACGGCGCAGCATCGATGTCTACTTACATCGATATTCTACGTTCGGACTGTACTTTAAACGCGCCTTTCAGCTCAAACGTTTCCGGTCGACGTCCTGTGGAAATTGTACTTACGCAGATGTATTATTTTTACAACGTGCTTTGTACCGAGCATTGATTCCTTCACATCCCGCGAGATCGCACATTTTTATCGCCAGATTTTACCTGGTTGTGAAAGGATCGATCATGACCCCAACAATAGACGAGGCAAATTGAACAAACCGCGAAAGAGAATGGCTTTTGCTCCCTTCTTTTTATTATAATATAAACCGTTTGATATAGTTTAATGACTCACAAAATTTATGTGCATAATTACTGAAAATTGCGGTACCAATCTGGCTCGTCTTGACCTATACCAGCCTTTTCTAACCTTTGATCCTACGTATTCTGTACAGATTCAAAAGAACCAACTCTCTGTCGTTTTTAAAAAAAATGTAGTATAAACAATGAAAATGAAAAATGAAAAAAAAAACTACCATGTATAAAATACATGTACCTCATTGTGTTAGACCGAAATTAATGCTACTTCTTTTAGCTGTTTCCATCAAAGCGCAAGGTGAGAAGGGAGCCCAAAATGGGTTGAACAATGTTACGTATACATATTGTAAAAGAAAAATAATGTTATCGAAAATTGAAGCTCAGAGAAAAATGGCGGTGTCCGAGTGTTCACAGCAACGTCAGCAAATGTCATTGGACGCGTTTTATAACACTTATTAAAAATGCACCTTTATCATATTGATGATTGATTTGAGAATATACGAGGTTTTCAAAATGTGCAACAGGGCTGAGCTGCTGCAAACACTTGTGATAGAAAAAAAAAATTAAGAAAAAAAAAGAAGAAAATAATCGTCGAGCATACGAAAATTATTGATAACAGACGTTGTGTGCAGATGAATTGTGGATCCAACATTAGGTGATGTAATGCATGCATGCGTGAATGCGAATCGAGTTGTTATAAGTTATTACGGGGGCGCAGAATCAGCAAAGATGGTGAATAAATAAAGTCAGGTTTGTTGGGACCTGGAAATTACCATAAAACACGTCTCAGTAAAAAAAGAAACGGCTGAAAGATATAACAGATTGACTCTGTTGGATCCAACAGTTGTTTCTTTGCCTACTGACTTAAAGTTATTTAACGTCAACTCCTTCCTTTCTATCATGCCTTCAAATCTTCAGGCATCTTATTTCATTGAAGACGAAAGTAAGTACATCTCATAAGATAAGTATAATAAACCACGATCAAGTTCAAATTTCGTCAAAATGACAGTTTCTTTATTTTTCGACCCGAGCGGATAAATTTTGACGACAAATCACACGGGCAATTAATTTGCGTTTAAAAAATGTCGAAGAACAATTGATTGCCATGAAAACAATTAAGCATAACAAATCCGGGTCTGTTATCAAACAGGAGCTCTGAGTTCTGTTTGAACGAAATGTGCCTTTGTGCTATACTGAGTACGTCAACCGTGGAATTCCCATCGTCACTTTCAACTGCGGAACGCGGCTCGACGGAGCGAAGCACTTGCAGTTCAAACAATTAGCGTTGTTTATAAACGATTTGTATTCCATCGGTGCGCGATGCCGAAACTTGATCAAGTCAAATACATCGCCTTACCCAAGTCGGGGCTGACTAATTGGTGTGAGGATTGATAGTGAAACGTAAGCTTCGAGTATACCGTCAAACTGTCATACGTTGGGAGAGCACACAAATGCTTGTGTAAGCTCGGTATACTTTGCACTTACAATTGTGCCTGACGCGACCCCGCGACCACGTCAGCTTAACCCCACTTACCCCCGGCTGCACAAGCACACAAGGATTTAAAGATCTTTTCTTTATCGCACACGTAAGCCTTCGCTGGCTGTACCTTGCGGCGAACGAAATTTTTCAAGCGCGCGTTTTCGTCGCTCGTATCAATCATCCGCGCAACGAGTAATGAGACATTTCGCAGTCGCGAAATGAGCGACCCTCGTGATAAACTGTGCCCATTTATCTACTCGCTCGAAATTTACGTTGCGCACGGCTTTACATCCGCTTAGTCGATCGCCTATTCCCAGATTAATCGAACTTTATTTCATCTTTTATTCTCATTCGTCGTATCGTATCTATCATATTCCACTTCTTTCAATTCCAATCATATTTCGCTCCATCGAAAGCTTGACTCTTAAATAATAAATAAAAAATATATATATACAGAAAGAACCACTCTCACAAAATGAAATTGAAAATATGAATTTTTCGATGGGGGCATTAGTCTACATTTCTGGCTCAGTCTTTAATAAACTTAATATTTGTTTAAGCCAACAGTAACTTAACAGACAGTTTTGCGAAGTTTCAACTCGTGAGGCGCAATAATTAGACTGTTTGCTGAAGCAAAGATGCATTTGAATAGTCCAATCGATAGCAATCGAGTAAATGAAAATGATCAAACGGGAGCACAGAAAAATAACACGTCAGTGACGGGAATGAGACGTTTTACGTTTGACACCGGAAGACGTTAATTTGACGACGGAAAATAAGTCTAAAATGCAAGGGAGAAAATGTTTGACACGCTTAAATTAATTCGCAAGAATAATACACTTGGAACTCTATCATTCGAAAATTTTTCGAATGATAGAGTTCCAAGTTCAAATTTCATTCGAATTGTAATTACCAAATAAAAAAACTTGATTGTGATGATGAAACAAAAAATTGATTTCGCAAAATGAACGATAATAAATTCAGTGTTTACCCATGCTGCTCGGTTTTAGGATTAAAAAATAGTTGAAAACTTTTTTAACAGATATTCATGTGCATAGTACTCATGAATATTCATTTTATCAATCAAACATTTTCTGTCGATTTCAAATTCAGAAAAAATGCATACTGAACAAGTTAATACAGCAATAAATTGTGAATGAAAATTGAAAAATAAATTTCATTGTAGGCTGCGATTCCAAATCAAAATAAAAAGGCGATGAGGAGTTTTTTTTTTTTGTTTTAATCGTGAACTTAAGTATGACCATTGGATTCGATGGAGTAGGGAAAGCAAATATCGTCGCATTCTCTTAGTGCCATTGTATTTCTAGAATGAAAAAGAGTAGGGGCTTAATCAGTTTGTCGATAGGCAAATTGGCTTAGAGGCACCGACCGATGGTTTGTACAGGTAAACCGGCCAACTGTTCAAGTGACGTGCAATCAGTGCACCAGGTCGTCGGGGCTAATCGTGAGCATCTCAAACTGGCGGGAACCGGGCGGGGTACCGAATCCCAAGATTCGGACAAAGGTGCGGTCCGATCCTTCGCGCACATCGGTTTTTCTCGCACTCGTGATTTCTTTAATCTTCAAAATCGTCGACGCTGAAAAGTCGTCAGGGTAGAATGTGCAGTTGATCGGTGAGTTTCATTTTAGAATAAAAAACAACAATTCAGCGAGTCTTATAATCGAAAAAAGACTGCAAACTTTTTTTTTCATGCAAAACAATTTCAAACTATTTTCAAAACTCGAACAATTCGTTGATCTGCAAATGAGAGAATAAAAAATGTATGTAAACTAACGAAAAGAGAATTTATAAAAAAAAATGTATTGAAATTTTCTTTGTTGAATTGTTGAAAATACGAGGAAAAATCAATATAAAATAGATTGAAAGGTGGATTTGTAAAAATAAATGCGTTGTTCGGTATTAGTTTCTTGATAGAAACTCTTCATTCAAAACAGTTATATAGGGTTTCCGCGTAGATCGTTTAAATAGGGTCTCGTGACACGATTGTACGATCAACCTCAGTTCTCGTGGAATTTTGATTCTTTTGTTGACTTGTCTCTATTTGCTTTTTTGCGTTTTTTTCCTTCCCTGTTTCTCTTAAAATATTTAGTTGATTCTACACTTTGCGTGTGCAATTTATACATAAAAAAAAAGAAAATTCTGTGATGAGTTCACACAAATTGCATATTATTTTAAATTAATTACGTACGAATCGCATTATCGTATTGTCGTATTAAAATACAACTGTCTACATAATTCATGTTAATGTTTTTACATTTCTGAAAACATTTTAAAATTTAATTACATTTATGAGTTGTATGACAAACGAATGAGTATAGTTTCAATTTTCATATGATTTTTCAACAATTAAATAATAAATTACTGAATGAGTACGCACATTAGCTACTTAAATAATTTCCAGTGTAAAAGTGAAACAAAAGTCCAACTGCAAATGTTCGATTCTTTCCACTGTATGATTTATTTTACACGAATGAGATGTTATAAGAATTAAAGTTGTCAGTTCTATTTATATCACAAGATAAAGTCTTTAAACTTGAAATACATTTAGAAAAATAGTTCAGAGTTAATGTTCAATTTAATATAGCACGTGTGAAGCTCGATTCAATTTAAGATGATAACCCAATTTTCATTTAATTTCAACTAGGTTTTCACGACAAAATTGTTATTTCAAGATTTAATTTATGTTTCAAAATAACATTTAAATAAGTTTGGTACATATTTCAACTGACTGCACATGGGTGAATTTTAATTTTTTTTCTCAAAAAAAAGAAAAAAAAGTATGTAGGATCAGGCGGGGTATAAATGATCAGTACTTAACGACATTTTTAAACATATTTTTTTTTTAACTTTCACAGTTAAGTTTTTGTTCAGGTACTTTTTTTTTCTTTCACTGATAATAAAATAAACCAATCTGATTATTTCACACCGTCTGAGCCTATACGTTTTTTAGGTATGAGGAAACACTCTCTAGTGATTCTATGCTGCTATCTATATACCCTGTTCGATATGGCGGCCTTACATTTCTCGTAAGTATTGTATTAAAATTTTATAAATCTTAGTGGCACCATTAAAGTCTTTCTTATAATTAAAAAATTGACTTGACTTACCTTCTACCTTACCCACCCAAATAATTTTTATTTTCAATGTGATTAATTTAATGATTAAGCACGATCGAATAGAATCGCAATGAAAATCGCTGTTGCTCCTCCTTTATCTCGTAATGTTCGAGTTTCAGCGAGAAAGTATGCGAGGCTGTTCTATCCACGGAGGTCGAGGGGTGGCATTTTAAGGTCGATAGTCTATTGACGCGTGCTATTCGACTTTCGGCAAGAAAACGCGGGTACCGGTTTTTTCCAAAAATCGAAAGGTAACAACGGCACACACACACATTTTTCATGCCAAAAACTAATTGCACGAAACAAATTTTTTCGTTTTTTCCATCCAGCAAAGAAGTACGCGTACCTGTTTTCTGCGGAGGTCGAATGACGCTTTGCAATTGGAAGTACGTGTACGGGCTGACTCTTTTTTGTTTTGTTCGAACACTTTGTGAATGCAACGGTGTGTCAAACTTTTGTTTGATCTCGGTCGTGCCGAAAAATTTGATCGTACGCATATTTCTTTTTGTCAAACAAAGCTTTAGTTGTTAGTTTGTTCGGTGTTCTCGTTTGTACTTGTATGAATTATATGATTGATTTTCAATTTTGTTGTTGTCGTATCTTATGCGTTTAATATGTCACGAGAAAGCGGCATATTAAAATAGGTTGTACTAGACGGAAGAACTTAAGGGTATGCACAACATGCAGTCTTATTATGGCTTCGGATGTATTGCTGTTTCATCGAAATTCGTCAGATCTGTAACTTTGATAAAAAAATTTTTTTTCAATTACAATTTCAAAATTTTTACATTAAATAGTTTATTTTATTTTTTCATCAATAGATATCAAATCAATGCTCGAAAATGAACTTGTGAAATGTGAAACCAGTGTTGATACGCTAATCATCACATTTGATCTTTGCGATTGATAGTGGGAAAATTTGTTGTTGATTTTAAAAGCGAGAGAAAATCGTGTGTTTGGGTTAGTGTCTGTCGCACACGAGGGAAACCGTGACATTAGTTGGCGGAAGTGTCGCTGACAGAGAATTCTTGGTCGCGAATGAAAGTTGCACCTTGCCAAGCTAAGCGTTGCTACTGTTCTGGCTTATCGTTTGCAGAGACATGGACCTCGAGGAGTACGGTAGGAAGGAAACGTCCCTGTCGTTGAGGGATATTCTGCCGCTGAACCCAAAGCAGTATGACAAGCACAGAGCACCCAAGTTCTTGGGGCAACCGACCATCGTTTATTTTCACGTAACAGTGCTTAGCATCGATTCGATAAACGAAGAGTCCATGGTGCGTTAATGATTCAGTTACAAATTTGTTCATAATACTTTGTAACTTTTCTGCTTTTGCTTCATTAATGAGAAAAAAATTTAATTAAAAAGAATAAAAAAAAAAGTTTTTAATTTCGTCGTATGAATGGATTTTTTTTTGTAAAAAATGTTTTAATCAAATGGCGATTATTTTGGTTTGCAGACATACGTTGCAGATATATTTCTGGCGCAAAGCTGGCGCGATTCTCGATTAAGGTTACCGGAAAATATGTCAGAGGAGTATAGAATTCTCGATGTCGATTGGTTGCACAATATATGGAGACCAGATTGCTTCTTCAAGAATGCAAAAAAGGTCACATTCCACGAGATGTCAATACCGAATCACTATCTCTGGTTATATCACGACAAAACGCTCCTGTACATGTCAAAGTAAGATACACCATACTTGAGGACCATAAGCGTTTTAAAAATGTCCGACAAATGTTTTCAATGAAATAAAAATTTTTTGAATTTCAGATTGACGCTTGTTCTGTCATGTGCAATGAAATTCGAATCGTACCCTCACGATACCCAGATTTGCTCAATGATGATCGAAAGCCGTGAGTATTCTTAGCTTTTTAAACACAGTTTTACACCAATTGTCATAATTATAAGACTTTGAAATTAATGTGATATAAAATAACTTTGCTAATTTTCAAAATCGACATTCTGATAGCTAAAATTGAACTCGAAATTTCAAATCATTAAATTTTTTTTGATAATAATCAGATTAAAATTTTTGATAGTAATTTTGTTAGCATCACATTTACTGCACCTGTCACAGTTGCTCTGATGGTTCTTCTACGTTGCAGCATACAAGTTTAACCAATGTTTTTTGTCTTATAGTTTCACATACGACACAAGATCTAGTATTCATATGGAATATGACGGATCCTCTGGTGGTCAATCCTGAAATTGAACTACCTCAGCTAGACATTTCGAACAACTACACTACAGACTGTACCATCGAATATTCGACAGGGAATTTCACGTGTATTCAGATAGTCTTCAATTTACGTCGAAGATTAGGATATCATCTGTTTCACACATATATACCTTCAGCTCTGATTGTCGTCATGTCGTGGATCGCATTCTGGATCAAACCTGAAGCTATACCAGCCCGTGTCACATTAGGAGTAACATCCCTTCTCACATTGGGTGCGTATTTTTTCCTAATTTTCATATACTTAGACTCAAATTAGCAAGTGTCCCATCTCAGATGAGTTTAATAATTTAACTAGATCTTACAACGAGCTTCAAAATATGCCAATAAAATAATAAAGAATCATGCTAATAATATCAGTAGTTTATTTTTATTGCAATCAGACATGAGCGACTTGACGATTTTGTAACGCTGGATATTGATTTTCAGCCACTCAAAATACACAATCTCAGCAGTCACTGCCTCCGGTTTCTTACGTGAAAGCCATTGACATATGGATGTCTTCTTGCAGTGTCTTTGTATTTTTATCACTTATGGAATTTGCCGTGGTTAATAATTATATGGGTCCAGTCGCAACAAAAGCTATGAAGGGATACTCTGACGAAGATCTACGAGAAGAAATTGATGATTTTAAGGTACCCATTAAAATGAAACAATTTATAAATGTTATAACTGATGATTATTCTTCAACTTAAAATCAGCATTGTATTTTTAGTATTACTTTTATTATTGTTAATTATTTTTATTTCTTTTTAAAATCAGATTTCACTTATAAAAGACAAAATCTTGTTAAAACAGCATTGAATTAAGAAGTTCTTTCGACTTCTGTCGAGAATTAATTGAAATTTAATTTTTTATACAGACACCGATGAGACCCGATTCTGAAAGGAACAGAAGTCCTCAACGAATGTCGACGGTGCAATATGACACTTGCTGCAATGGTAGAGCAACTGCAATTTACATCGACAAACTATCAAGATTCTTCTTTCCGTTCTCATTTTTTATTCTGAACGTCGCCTATTGGAGTACTTTTCTGTGACGCGCGACATTACAAAATACAAATTAAAAAACAAGTACAATAAACATTTATCACGGTTGTTGCAACAATCATATAACTAACTGCAAATCATCGACGTAACGGTTTTTTTGTCATGCCTGTACGATTTGTAAGAATGAAAAAAAATACGATTAAAATCGACTAGAATACACGAAAATTATATTACGGACATAATGGAATTAAGACTGTAGTTGATAAAAATAATCTGAAGCTACTGTTTTCAGATCCCACTGTATTGCATTTTTAATAATAAAGAGCGTCATTTTATCTGATCGTTTGTCTTACGATTTATGTGTCATTCGTTCCAAAGTCGACAAATCGAACGAGTTATTTTCAATTGATGGAACTTTTCTTTCTTGCTCTTAGGGACGGTTTTTATACTCGCGAATTTAATCTGCCAGGAAAATGCAGAACATTGCCATTCGTTAAATGCAATTGTATGGCACGGATAAAGGAATTGTAATTGCGTGAATCGCTATTAACAAAATGTATTTCGTTTATCGTACACCATAGAATCCAGCTGTGAGTATCAACAGGATGCATTGTTGCTTTTATGTATCTCGCCGTTATCGACGAAGAACTTTTTATGGGTCTTAGCTAATGTTGCGACGTAGAGCAAGAACAGTACATAAAATAAACTGCAGACATGAAATGACCAAGTTACTCGCTAGGACTATACGGTAAAATTAAAGTTTTAATATCCAAGGACTAGCATGAAAATTATAATTTTACTCACATGAATGAGATTTTTGTTGTTTCTTCTTGTTATTCTAATTCATCTTTAAAAAATCATAAAGCTTGTAACAGTATAAAATCTTACGTCTGTTTTGAATAATGCATCAATGAAACAATCCTAGTGGTTATTTTATAATAAAGCTCGCGTTATTTTGTACTTATTTTTACATCAGCCATCAATTTATTGTATTTTGTCGATTATTTGTTAAAAAAGTTGAACTTGTTGAAAAATGTAACAGTACGAAACCGAGCGATTGTTTTGAATAATTTATCGATTAAACTGTCCGGATATGATTATATTATTGTCATACAAATATTCTCCCAGTTTCAGTTTTAGTTCAATTATTTAAGTTTATTTTTTACATCATTGAGTTTTCTGACAAATGTTCAATAAAAAAATGGTACAGTTTTTTAAACAGTATATTAAATAAGCTGTCCGGATGTGATTATACTATTGTTACACAAATGTGTTATCAGTTTTATTTTTATTTTAGTTGTTTCAATTCATTTTTTGTACAACACTGAGTTTTCTTTTAAGAAATTTACAATATAAAGTTGTGTCGTTGTTTTGAAGAATGTATCAAATAATCTGTCCGGATATTATTTACTAAATAAATGTAGCTCCGGTTCAAGTTCTATTTAAAATTTAATACAAAAATCTTTTCTTACAAAACTAAATGAATAAGATAAAGAAAATAAAATTTCACTTACCTCAGATGAGAGCCCAATGGACAGAATATATTAAAAATTCTATACAAATAATCTAAAATAAATGAAATGGGGAAACAATTGATTTTAAACAAATGTTTGGAAATCTTTATAAATGGAATATCCTGGACAAATAATTATTTGAGAAATTGAGGGGATAATAAATTGGAAAGTCATTGGTAAACGTGAATAAAGACAGTACTTTATTTTTATATATTTTTTCTTCGGTTCGTATATAATAATAAATATAATTTCAATAATAATCTAAGTGTGATTTCATTTACGTGCATTTTCTATCATCCAATCGCCAGCACCGATTGACCTTCAATCGACATAGCCTTTCATACCAAACAGAAATATCACTTCTGAGAGTTCCCTGCGAAAACTTGTTCAGCAAAATAATCTCTCCTATGTAGTCTTTCAATCGAAGCTCAAGATATATTAATTTCTGAAGGGGTGACTTCGCGAAGTCCGATTATAATCAAAATATTTGTTACGGCGAATAGTCAAAGCGAATACAAAATTGAATTATCAAACGAGAGATAAAATTATTGAACAATTCAAAGGCCTTTCGCCGTATCAAATATCTCAGTCGAATTCACGAATCTTCTCACGCGACCTTACAAGATATATTTTCTTTACTTAACTATATTTACATTTATTAGATCATACGTGACCATAATTATGTATTTTATTTCTTTTTTTGTTTGTCCATTAAAATATACACTCGAATGTACAAGTCGAATTTGATTTCATAAAAAAATGGACAGTGAATGTCCCATTTTTCACCAGTTGTTGAACTTATCAGTCAAGTATTATCGCTCGTATCCAAGAAACCAAAAAAAAAAGTTTATTTCGGACGAGTCACTGTGTTTGTCCTTCGCTAGAAGAGCGATAAGATTTGACTTTACATACCAATAATAGATTCTGCAAGATCGTAATCTGTGATTCGACGTTTCTGCAAGAATTTAAACGACCGTGTGCTTTCTTTCTTTATTTTTTTATTAGTTCATCTTTTTTCGACACGCGCAATTGCTCTGTATCTTGGAATAATGTCAAGAAACACGCCGGTGCGCTGTGTTCTAGTAAAAAGTAATGAAAGGTCATTCAATACAACCGGATAGCACAGTGGAACACGATCACTGGCAGCAATGAAGTCGAAATAACGAAAACTTTAGACTCAAGTGTATTCTTTTTTTGTTCCTCCCCCTCGATTGCTTTTTCCATTTTTTTGCAACAACATTTGTCTTAAGCTAAAACATGATCCTAACAGCTATCGTATAATAATACTCTTGGCACAATCGATAACCTATTAATATCCACTCCTTATAAATACGGAAAATACTGACGATCAAAGTGGCATCAATTTGCGAATGAATTTATTTTCACTTTTTGTTTAATTGTTAGTTATTGTTATCACCTGGAATTGAGGTGAAAGTTCACCCAACAGCTACATTCAGATTGTACGACAACATCGATTTAATGTGTTTCTTTTTTTTTTTTTTTGCTTCAAAGTTTAATTAATTGAGATAAATTTGTTGCTTGATTTCTCCAATACGGATTGATTATTAGAAAAATATATTCTACGATCAGTTTTCCATTTCGTTCAATAAAAGAAGATCATAGTTTTTTTTATCGGGCACATTAATTTGGTCGACTTTTTCATCCATTTGCCAATAATTTGAATCGACATTTCTTAATTTATCGTGTACCAATAATTTAAGCATTGTCAATCGAATTCCTGTAATATCATCTTTGAGCATGAAGTTTCTACTTTTCCAACGGCTGATAACGGTTATCAGCAGAAAATATTGATTTTGTCGTGACGCGATTGTAAATTTTCACGCGTCGGTTTCATTACGATTTCAATAAAGGTGTGTTAGCAATTTTGGTTACCATGTAAAAAAAAGTTTTGTTTTTTGTTTATAATCGTTGCTGCAAAACAGGGAGACCTACGCTATGAGAACTGCTAGTCGGTATGAGGAACAGCGGTGGCAGGAATCCCGGTTATCTACGCCGGATAAACGACGTACCCTCGTTCGATAAAAGCTAACGTTTTGAACCTCGCGCTTTCAATGAAACAGACAACACTGATTACTGACAAGTATTTAATTTCGATTAAATACAAATAATTCGATGAGTTTCAATTACACATAACGACGATATGACATTCGAAATAACCATTATTTATAAATCATCGTTTTGAACAACATAATTCAATCTAAACAATCATCTGATAAATTCATCTTTTGAGACACACATCCTGTTTCTTTCTGCTAAAGACAGATCTTGAATTATTTTGAAAAAAACGTCTTTCAACGAAAAGTCATAAGCCATCTCAGGTTGTCAAAGGCTAAAACCGCACACTAGTTTCCAACTCTGGGCCATTCGTAATCTTTCGGTACCACTTGACAGTGGGATTCGGCAAAATATCAATCTTACGTTTACAATGAGATACTTGTTTATTTTCATTGGCAGTTTATTAGTGAATTGAAAGACTCGTTGAACTGTGTCTTTGTTTTGCGTCCGAACGCGTAGAAACATTTGTTGCGAAGGAAATGTATGTTTTCAACAAACTCGATTTCGGACAAAGATTATTAAGAATTGGCATTGTCGCTCTTCTTGCAATGAAAAATGAGCAAACTTGTTTCCACTCCTTTCCCTTTGGAACTTTCTTCCTGTTTCAACATTTTGGTTCATGCGATTTATTATACACAACTTCTGTGGGCGCCACGACGTTCGGTCTAAATCAAGTTAATCTATGTCCGCGAATTTCTTGTCAAATCGAACCCAAGTGTTCACACGAATGGTCGTTCGTGTGAAGTGTACTTTTCAACTGTGTGTTTGCTTTGTTTTTTTTTTTTTATTGTTTCAATAATTTTTCCAAAACTGTTTCATTAAACATCAACGTTCACAGAGTTGAAGGCTAATTATTATACTCGCTACTGTTAGCTAGAAAGTTAAGACTGTTTCGTTGGATTTGCCGACGGCGAGGTGTCTAAAATAATTATAATTACAATAACTGGAGCACTTTTACGATGTGTAAAATTTTTCCCCATTGTGAAATCGCTAGATCCCTTTCTCGCGGTCTTTTTGTTTCATCATCCATTCGTATCTTGTCCTTACATCGAAATCTAGACTAACTTTCGTTTTCATCTTGAATTCGATAATTCGCTCGCCGACAATTTTGGGAGGATGGAATAATACAACACAAGTCGCCCACAATCTAGTTTCAAAGACGATTCTATACGTATGTAGTTCTCTCGTTTACATCTTTGAACAGGACGTATACTTTCATAATTCAGTTTCATTAGAACTCATACAGGAATGTTAAACAGTCGCAACGGACAGTTTCAGTTTTGCAAAATCATCACGTTCTGCAAGACCGGAATTCCGTGCGACGAAAAAAAGTAAAACAAAATAAGAAATGAGATTTTCATCGAAGGAAAAGCACTTGGCCATCGATACTTGCACTATCGTTCAACTTTGACTCACAACGTATATAAAGGAAGTTTTTCATGGAAAATCTCATTTCGTCAGTTTCTATCTTTTTAACATGTTTTTATCTTTCGTATGGTGAAAATGAGATATGATAAATCATTAGAAGACTATATACTTGTTTTTTTGTCAACAGATGTAGTAACAGAAAAACGTAACAATCGTTAGAATCCATTCTTTTCGCTTTTTGGCTCTGTACTGTTCATCGTTGCGTTTTTTTCTCGCAGCGTAAGACTATTCGAAAATATAAAACTTTGTATTTTTTTTCATTTGTTTTTGGACTTTTTGTGAGCTTGAAAAATATACGTGGATAACGTTACATAGTTTCGCGTGAGGTATATAACATAAATGGAAGTTACTTCATAAAGGGAGCTTAATGAGGTATTCGAGAGAGTAACAGTTGTTATAACAATTTGAGTAGTCAACGATTCATTATTTATCCAGTACATTTCTCATTTATCACCGGGTAATTATCTACACTGTTTCACCAAATATGATTTATATCGCGTGAATTCGAAAGTATTCTACTTTTGATTAAAACTAATATCGCTAGAGTTTTTTTTTTATCTCCCTATGTATAAACAGGCGATGAACTGTCAATAGTTACGAACGTCAGAGTTTGAAACTTGGTTAATTACATTATTTGATTAAATGATGTTCATGAAAAACTTTCCACCAAACTCGTTTCCATTCAGAGTTTTAACAGAAATAATAACAAGAAAATTCGTCGAACAATTGTCTAATTTGAATGTTCAATTTTGTAATTAAAGACGAAAATTGATGAATTTTGATGATCAAACTTGTAGCCTAAAGAAACTCTTTGAAATTAATCATAAGAAGCATTAATTATTGTCTTTGATATAAACCAAGCGACCCTCGTAACTAGATCCAGCCCAATAATGAGAAATACTAAATTTCATAGTTCCTTTGTTTTGTTTGAGTGAATTATGCATGTTTAAAGTTGCATACTCGTTACTATAAGCTAAATGATCGAATCTTTCAATTACATATTTACAACTCGAGGTGTGAACATATTCGACCAGTCTGACCGGGCGACAATTCCTTGGAGAAATTTGCACAATCTGATATACCTACATTTGACACAATTCTGCGAAAACACACATGCCATCACTTTGAACTTTGTTTAATTTTCTTTTTTCTCTCGCTCTATGTCTGTACGCAATCACTTTTCATAACATCGCCTTTTCAATACCACATCCACAATAGTATATCCGAAGTGATTCATAGAACAGTATGTTTTTTCGCATGAACACTGTACAGCGTTAACTGTTTAGCCACGACGACTTTTTAAAAGATTCCTTTCCAGTTCAAAAATTCGGTGTTCTGATAGAAAAATGTTAGCCCAAGGCAACATCGCCCATCACTGACATTTCCCGCAGATAAACTATTCACTGACTCGTAATAGATTACTGCCACCTGCATATTCGATAAAACGTAAAGCAAAATCATGGAATTAAACTGAAGAACGATCTTTAGTTGTTATATCCTAAATTAATTTCGTTTTAACAATTTCTGTACACGAATTTTCAAATCTTATGCAATTGTCAGAATTTCGAAACCTGTAAAAACTTTGAGTGTGCTATCTGTAAGCTCACCGTTCAACAACCCGCACACTTGGAGCGATTTAGAATTGCCTCTTATCGCGCAAAACGAGATGCTGATTTGTTTTCTTTTTTACATGTACACACATTTACACGCACATAAAGTACAAAACGTATTTGGTTTTTGTTGTTCCATTGACAAATCTAGACTTTGAAATTTGATTCGATGAAACATTATATAAATGGACTTAAAATAAATTTGCTTATAATTCTAATCAGTGATTGGCTAAAAAGTATGTGACACATCGTGAAACATTTCGTAGCTTTTGGAAATGGTGTTCACGAACAGATTTGGAATTATTCTTAATATTCACACATTTAGATCACTTCGGTAATCTACTTGAAACATCCGAAATTCCAAAGCTTCTGGGAATTTTAGGAACATTTCTTCACGCTACATACATTTATTATTTCTTCAAAATAATGCCGTAGACAAATTGCGGTTTTTTGCTTTACGAATTGATTTTCGGTTTTTTATTCTTCAAAATTTTTGGTTCTCTCTATAGTTAATTACAAGTTTAATTACAATTACCAGGTTTGCGCAGATTTCAACAATGAATTTAAAAAATTTTAAATTACATTTTTTGACTAGGTTAAGAATTTAAAATTCATTAATTTGGCAGAGGAAATTATTTAATAATTATTTAACGATTTGTTGAATATTGATTGGATTATAAATACAGTAATTAATTAGTGTAATTTGTTTTTACAACACAAAAGTTCAGCATTCAATGTTGAAAAACTGCGTAAGAGTCAATAAAATTGATGATTTTATTTACAAGTCAGAGTGCACATTTTCATTTTGACTTCTTTTTTTACATATAATAATTTATAATGTCGTTGATACCCTAGCTTGCACAACAACCATGGTTCGACGCGACACACTTATAAGTTAGTTAAAAAAATCCCAGATTACGTTAGCCGTCGAAATTAAGCCTGACATAATTTTTCAGAAAATTTTTGCAATTTTTTTTCGTGTCTGACCAAATCTGGGATTTTCTCCTAGATTAGTTAGTGCAACTTCACGTAGGAATAATCCTACTGTCGCGCATGTGCGCAAAGTTATGAAAGAACGAGGGCATATCTTAATTAAGTACAAAGGTACGTTGGGCAACGTTTTTACCGAAGTTCGGTATTTGCTTGGAAGGCCCCACAAAAGAGCACTGAGAAAATGATTCATTGACATACATTGACATGGAAAGAAATTCAAATTTTAAAATATTTTCAACATAATTCTATTTTTGAAACACAAGTTTTCAATATCAATTAGATAAAGGATACGATATTTTGAAAAATGAGAAAAAACTGGTAACAAGCGTTGCAGCCAAAATGAAAACATCTGTTGGTCATTTAGGTAAAGTTTAAAAATTTTCAACAAGTAACAGTAGTCTCTTTTTACACTCCATTGAGATATCATGGATTCCATAAACCGTTTTTTCATTTTTTCAGTAAATGTATAATGCTTAGATTAAGGCAGAAATATTTAATCTATCTAAAAAATCGAAAAATATATAACGTGACTAAGATTACAGATTGAATTGATTGAATGAATAATTCACTGAATCACTTGTTGATATTCTCACGTCAACAATATTAATACTGCAACTAGCATAATTTTTAAACATAATATCACAGGATCCACCTTCATCGTAATGACAATCGTTAAATATATACTTTTGAAACTATCATAAAATAACAAACAGTTTCAACCTGAATTATTTGATATAAACATTTGATAACCATTTTGGTCATTAACGCATCCACATTTATAAAAGTAGAAGATTTACATAGTCATAACAGTTTAACTTGGCAATGAGTAGGATAGATAATAACATAGAATCACAACTTGATATAAAAACGACAATAACAGCGTTTATTAGAATTTACAGAATCCATGAATCTCAACGCTCCATCTTTGACGTTTTTCTTTTTTACATTGGATCATTACTTCACCGAAACAAACATTGAATCTTTTTTCAGTGCACGGACTCAAAGAGTCATTCATCTTTAGAAATCTCTCACTCATGTTCCACCCTGATGACCATGATTGTACAACAATTATGTGAGTATCATAACAACAGAATAGATTATTGCAGAATTGTTTTCACTTGCTTGAACATACACTTTGGTAATTTGTAATTACACTTTCGAGTAAAACAATTCAACCGGACATGAGAAGACAAAGTAATTTTTACAATCATTTATCTCAACTGAAAGTTATTGCAAATAGCATAATAATTGTACAATCTTCGCATACATTTTATTAATTACAATTCGACGAGTTATGCTAAGTCAAATGGAGATTCAGATTTGTACAGTAATGGGTATTCGATGAACATTATTTTTACACGATTTTTGTATTATTTCTTGTTTTTTGTTTTATTCTGTACAAATTGGCTGTCAGGGTACTCAGTCATTGCACTTTAAATGTACCTTGTTTCACGCTCACAATCTACAATTTCGAAGTATACATATAAAACTAACCAATACGTCTATCCTGCGTTCTCGTTTCTTTCAATTGAATTTCATTCAACGACTTTGGGTCCCGCGTCGTCTGCGATGACATATCCGGCTTAGCGAGAGAGAAAAAGAGAGTTTCAAGTTCTCTCGTAGGAGGGCGATGTTGCGAGCCGACAAACCCGCGAATTCTTTTGAAGAATCGATGATGGCTCGTTGTAGACTATTGGAACGCCGAATCAATCCTTACACACTTGGCACACGATGTTTCTGACTCGCTCTTCGTAACTGCAAATAAGACAATGCATGTTCTTTTCTGCCGGGCATGACAACTCTCTTATGCTCGATCGCTCTCACGAATCACTCGAACCGTCTACAACTACCTCTTAATTTTTTGTTAATGAAACGACTTGTTCTTTTCTTTCATTAATCTATTATTTTTTTTGTTCTCAACATCATATTTTCTGAAGGTCCAGTTTTTATTTTTGCTTTTTATCTTCAACTTTTGCACTCTGTGTATTTTGTATTGCTTGTCAGGCTCATTTGTTTATGTCACGCGAATCCGAACTGAATTCTCGACCATAAACAAATGAGAGCCCGCGGATGATTTACGGACGAAACAGCTGTACAAAGTATATTATATATCATCTCCCAAGGTGATTTCGAATGACTAATGCTCGTGACGTAAGATGTGACGAGAATGCAAATCAAAAGCAGAGAAAGAAAAATTTGAGTGTGATAGAGGTCAAATAAAGATGGTGCGTGGCAGCGTTTAAGTAAGCGTTAATTGGAAGATTAGTTCAATGGGATTAATTGATTTGGTCGCAAATTGTTTGGTTAAAGTGGTGCATTTTTATTCGGCTGGTTCGAAGGAACGTCGATTGTTCCGAACCAGAGTCCCATTAATTTGGCGAATGTTCGCTCGGCGTTGCTTCGACTCGAGGTTGGAAAGCCACAGTCGGACTATTCGTCGAGGTTGATCCCCCGGAACAAAAGACATCTGATAAATGGTACTTGCTATCGCGACTGACTTTGCGCGGATTCTATTTCATTGCAGCCTGGTCTCGAAATGTTAATACGTCTTCGACCTCATTCTGCAAGTGCATTTCTATCAAAAGGCACTCGAGTAAAGCGTCAAAAGCGTGCTCCCTCTGAAATTCGAGCAACACGCTTTAGCGTTTAATTATTGACGATCTCCATTTCGCTAAGACCTCTTCACCAAGATTCTACAGTACATGCGTCATCAGTTAAAGAGCTGTACAGGCGCAGACCACATCGTCACGTTTCACTTGACATTGTTTTGTACTCATTTCAGGTTGGTTAACCCGAAAACCGATCAACGTCAGCGATTCTGATCGCAAAACCGGATACTGAAATAGACGTCTCCAAGAAGATCGTTCAAGTGTGACTTTTTCGCGGGGACGAGACAATCAACGAATCAGCAACTCGAGTCAATTCGAAAGAATAACATTTGATGAGAATCTCTGATTTTGTCACATCTATTCACAAAATTCAATACCTCGTTTCGAGCTGGACTCCGGTGATTTAGTTTCAAAATCCTTTTCCGCAGATGAATTCGTACCGAACGACGGAAGAATAATGCCTAATCGACGGATGCACTGCGAAGATGTGCCTGACTGACCTCGTTCCGAATACACTCTCAGATTTACCAAACAAAATTCCGCTTATCAAATGGAGAAACTGGCAAACCGAACCCGGCAACTGTTTTACCAGCCGAGAGTGAAAATTTGATTCAAATGTACAACTGAGGTACTTTCTAAAATTTAAATAAACAAAAATTTCACTTTTTTTTCAAGAAGTGGATATCTCTCAAGATTGATGTTGAAATAAATTTTCACTCATTTTTAGTGAACTCACTTACAATCAGTGAAAAATTACAAGCAAGTTCCGAGTCTTTCACTCTTGTTGTAAAGTGTAATTTTTTACGTATTCAAATTTAGAATGTACCATCGGTCTTCTACGTATAACATCAAGTGCTACTCAATTCAGACAAATGGACAAAATGCACCTTGAAAATGAGACCCTCAATCGATAAGTTTAGCGAAATTCAAAGTCCTAGAAAATAAAACAAAACCGCCATTTGTGACACCCGATCTAGTTTATGGTGTTTGATATTTTATCCATCATACTCTTTTGGAGATCAAAATGCACAAACCGTTGGATAAAATGTTTTATTCCGCATGCAAATTGTTTCCTACTGTAGATAACTTTCTACTGTTAGTAATATACTTTGCGAGACAGGATAGAACAAGAAACTTGATCCACGATATACACACCCGATATGCATTCATCAAAAATACAATACCCAAGCAGTCGTGCAAAAAATTTGTCGTTATTCATTGAAGTAATTGAAAAACCAAGAAGACAAATAAAAAAAAAGATAGAAGTAAAAAAAATTGTCAGTGCCTTCGGAAAGCATGTTTATTTTTGAGATCCCTGGCGTACCTTCAGTGGGTAAAATTAGTTGCTCGAGTGATCCGGAAGCCCGACCAAACATGATTCGCACTTGTGATTAGTTTGCTTTCGTATCGAACTGTGAGAAAGCGACGAGCAAGTTGGTCGCTGCCTTTCCCTCTGTTACTATCAAACCGGTTATCGATAAGAAGGTCTCGGGGTTCGATACGAGCGCAAGCCAATTTTTCGTTCTTTTTAATATCAATGTTGGTATCTCACCGTAAAAAAGGCTAAGCTAGCCGGTCGTAATACTTTTCTGAGCGAGCAGACAAGGACGGTGGTTGTGGGTAGTCTTAGCGGATTGGTGAATTGGTCTCTTGGTTCAAACATCAAGCAGTTTCCGAAACCGAATCTGGTGGCTGTCCACCGGAACTGGTCATGACAGGCGTGGTGGTGGTGATAGTGGTAGTAGTGGTGGTAGTTGTGATGGGAACCGGAAGTGGCCCAAGGGCCTGCATGTCGTATGTGTGGGAACTGCGCTTCTTTAGGTCCTGGAACAATTGGTTTTGGACATATTTCAGACGTCTCGACTCTTTTAAAGGCTATACGCTCAACTATCTCTCGAATTTTCCAACTAACATTTTCAACAAAATCACTTTAATCAATATCGTGTAACTATTTGATTTTTCATTCTAAATTGAGTAATCCCCTTTCTTTTTTATTCTAAAAATCAAGTTACTATTATCCGAACGAATACTTTTGTCTCGTGTATCCGGGATAGCGTATCGAAATTTCGTACACCATTCACGAGATTGATCCCGGTTTTTCAACTGGTACATTAATTCGCCCGATTGGGAGTCCGAATTCAGACCGCTGATCTGAGATCAATTTGTAATTTCGTGAAACGTACGTTGTAAGCATCTATTACCGCAGCAGAATTTTATTCGAGGTATTATGAATGGTACGTTATTAATCTACGAGCTTTCCGAGGTACAGCCAACATTTGTCTGCATCTTTTTTGCAATCCTTTTTTTCATTTATTTATTATTTTTTATATTTATATAAATTTTGCAATTTTCATAAAAAGTGCAAATGTATGTGCCGTCGCCATACTTTTGGTGTCATCTTTTGATACGCCACTCGGATACAAAAACGTACAAACAATGAACCAGAAAAATAAACGAAAAACAGATTTCGAACTTTACGTGAATTAGGTGAATCATGTAATTACATTAATTCATTGAATTTCCAACTAATTTGATTGAATCTTATTCAATATAATTTCGAAAACTGTTTTGGCTCGATCAATAACATCAATTAATCAGTAAATATTGAAAGCTAGAAATAAATATAAGTCATTTGTTGTAGAGCGCATCATGCTTGCAGAGCTAGAAACGTGTAAACATTTAGTCATAAGTGAACGAAAAAAAATTGATACCATCGTACAGCGCATGCTCTATTGTCTAAACTATCAGACTATGTGTATAGACAATCTAGATTAAACTACAACAAAAACAACATCCCAGAAACAATATTGATTACTCTAATAAAGTACACAGGACCATAGAAATGCATGCAAATTCATGGGGGCAACGGAACTAAAAATAGCAGTACAAAAAATATAACAAAGGTGCTATCAAAAATTTGTTTCTAATGAAAGTTTTCTTACGAATCGATACCGAGCTATGTCTCAGAACAGAGGGATGGCTGTTTTTCATCTAAACCTACCAGTAACCACGGTTAAACTTGTAATCTCGACAAAACCAAAAGCCGATTTTCGGGACGACTTTGCTCTCCAACTTGAGGCTCCTTCGTTTAACTTGAGTTCACGTCAAGTTTGCGCGAAGAAGCTTTGTGGTTTCGGTGCCATTTCTCATTTATTGATTCGCGGGCCGTTTTTATTGTTGACCTACAGCTACGTCAATTAAAGTGTAACAAGGTTCACAGACGACCTCACGTGAAAGCTATCGTGTCCTCTGCATGGCTGCTCCCTAAGTTTTCTAAAAGTTGCTGTCAAAGTTGCAACTGTTGTTGCTGGTCTTGCTAAGCTAGGAAAAAAATGTCTGATTGACTATACCGAGAACCGGAAGTACAGAGATCAGCCCGACAAGTCGGTGATCGAGCATGCTGTAAGAGGAAATGTCACGAAGTATGCAGAGGAGGTAAAAAAAAGAGTATAACTCCAACGTCACGGAAATTGCAGTTGCAATTGCAGTGGAAACGGGCAAAAGAGATAGAGGACGAGTATGAAAAAAAATGGCATTCTGTTTTGTGCGGCGCTGCGGGCTCCTGTCCCCGAACTCGCTTGGACTTTGTTGTTCTTATCGCCAGGCTCACATGGTAGACGAAACAAAAGAAGCAAAAAGGGAGAGACGGCCATATCACGTGTGTGATCAAAGATTTTTGGTTATCGAAAATTGAAAAAGCAATTGAACAGTGCAATCGACATAAACGGCTGCGCTGAAACGAACAAACGAGAGAGGCTTACACAAAATTTACAATCGCTCTGACAAATCTTCCTTTGACATTTTCTTTTACTGTTTCATTTTTCATTTGATTTGTCATTTATTAACGAGCACAACAATTTTTCTAAAACATAAATTGTACTGCATTCTCTACAGTTTTTCCCTCTCTCGTTTTTTCTCCGATTGTCAAAGCAATTTTCTATCAGATCTTCTAAACTCTAACCTTTCAATCGACTATGAACTAAATCGTGTCTCAGAGTGTATAAAAAATGGCCATCAGAGTTTTTCTCGATGTGGTATGCAACTTTTCTTTTTATTGCCTTGTCTTATTTCACCCCATTCTTTTCCAATTACTGCGAGATAAAAGTGTAAAAATATTTGCAACTGTTTCGCAACGCGAAACAAGTCCGCGCACTCGAATGGTCTTAATTGCAAAAACACTTGTACCCAGTAAACACAATTTTGCTCTTACGCGCGGTTGTTGTAAGCTCGTACCGAACAAAAAAAAGTTCAACGCCAATCGAGAAAAACTGTTGCAAAACTCAACTGAGACTGAGTATAAGTGTAAAAGAGATAGGAGTAACATTAACGAAGCGAAGACAATAGAAAAAATGTAAATGTTAAAAAAGCCAGGCGAAGCAGCGGTTGTTTTTATGTGAAAGAGACAGTGTCGAATCGCGCAAAAAGAGAGACGAATCAATCAATTATTGGTCCCTCGCGTCGTCGGCCCTCGCCATCGTCTCGCGAACTCTTTTTTTGCACAATCATAAGTCCAAATTGTTTGTTTGTTTTGACATGTCACATCATCATATTTAAACGCACGTTCTTTACCTTTTGTCTTACTTCTATACGATCGCCATACACGAGCACCACTCTATCCTTGTTCTCGTTTGACGTGAGCTGATATGATAAACTCTGTTGTCAAGACAATTATTTTTCATCAAGATTCATTCGTTTTTATTATTATTTTTTTCGTTTCATTCAGACATATTTCATTTCGCATAGCGATTGGCAATCCGCATTTTTCCGTCACAGATAAAATGGTCCAGTGTCGCAGCCAGGATGCACAGCGTTGATATCAGCATGGTAAAAGCGGCCAAGGTCGTCGTGGTTGGTCGTTGTCGTCACGGAAATAAGGAAATAGAAGAATTTGATTGGTTTATAGAAAGACGATAGCAGTGGTGATTAAAAATTGTTTTTTTTGTTCAATTTTTTTTTCAGTTGTTTTTATTTTTTGGTTTGAATCGTTCACGTGTGTTTGTCTTGTCTCTCGCACACACGCATACGTTCTCTGTCTGGATTTAATTTTTACGTGTTGGACTGGGTCGTCTGTTTGGGGCGATCGTTCGCTTTGTCCATCTCCTCGGTTTAATTAAGTGTACCGGTTCAGGCACTACGTGTGCTCTGTATTATTTTTAAAACGAGGCCTCGACAAGATATGTACCGTCCACCCCTGTCTGACCCCCCGGAGCCCCCGAAGTCTGGGCCCTCGTTGCTGGGATGTACTGACTGTACGCCTGCTGAAATCCACATCACAAGCACACACTACATTGTTGCACGCCAGGCTGACCTATCCTAACTCTTTTCTAGAACATAGTCTAGTGCAGTCTGGCATAATGATCTGTTTTTAATCAATCTCTAATATCTTATCTATTCTTTCTCCTTGCTCGTTATCGACAGGTCAAGTCGAGGTGAACTTCCTCTGACAAACAAATCATCTAAGATGTGTCAGAAAAAATTCACCCTTTTGCAAATGATATTAAATATTTCTTGCAAAAATGTTTCTATTATTATAAGACTATTTTTAACAAAATATAAGGACGATAAATTGAAAAATATTTTGTCCTTGTATTTGAATAGTTGGTAGACTAAATATAATCAGTTTTACTATAGATATGTCTGATATTATAGTGCATTAAAAGTTAGTCAATTCTGACTAAATTTAATCTAAAATCAACTAACTCTACTTGGGAACCATTTTTGTACTTGTATCAAGATCAAACTCGGGACGAAGATTTGCGAATGACTAATGTACGAGAACTAAGGGAATCTATATTTTATGGCCAAGTGCATCCGATGACTCTGTTTGCGATAGACTAATAATTTTGATTCTTGAAACAAAGTAAAAGAACTTTTCATTCTACTCTTATCCTCCCCGTCGATCGAACTACTTGCGAACTTTTCCATTCGAGGGAAAACTGCCGGATTTATTTTAAACCAAAGTTTTTGTTTGCAAAAATGGTTTTCGTTTTGTCAACGCGATCCGTGGAAAAATAACCCTTTACCGATAAGGCTCGTGAAAGGCAGCAAATCTGACCCTCTATAATTGATTTTGTAACAATTTTAGATTTTCTCGTTCCAATCTTCGTGTCAACTTACTGCGGGGACTGCAGATTTTGTTCGCTCATTAAAAACGTTTGTATTGTATTTTTTTTTTACTGAGCAAAGGCCGGCATTTGCAAGCTAACGGATGCGCCGGGCGGCAAATTATTCACAGGCAAGCCTCGAATTAATGAATCAAAAGCCCGAGTGTTTGCTGAAAAGTTCCTCCTTTTTTGTGCTAAACTTTTCTTCCCTGCCGAATCTGGGCACTTGGATGTATAGTCTGAAAAAAACAAACAAAAACAAAAAGAAAAATGAGCAATAAAAAAAAATCTTACCTAACACTTCCGTCACCTTTGTCAATCGCAAATTCTTTTTCGCATGTTGACACGTGATATAAAAAGGGTGCAAAAACAGTGGTGATGGACTCGACCCGTCGATGAACCGAGCATTATTCTCATCCCAGACAATCTTACGTCTGTCCATTAATCCTATTCTAACTTCTCGACTATTGTTCCATTTCTTCAATATCGCCTTCAATTCTCATTGTTGCGTCATTAATTTACCGAGCGAACTCGTGAAATTACTCCAAATCGGATTTACAATAACAAGAACGGCAGCATCTCATTGCAAAATGTTCGAGCAAAAGAAAAACGAAACAGAAGTAAATACATAAAACCGTCCTGAAAAACAAAACAAAAATTTTTGAACGAAACAATTGAAGAAGTGAAGGCAAAGGTAAATAGCATCGCAAACTTTTTAATTTTCCGTTCGATCGATATTTTGAATTCAAAGTTTCGATGCTATTTGGCGGTGCAGGTTGTGCCAATCTTACATCAATAATTAAGACAAAATCAAGTTCCAAAACTGAAAAAATTTCGATAATACTGCCGAAAACACATTGGCGCTTCGGCTAATATATTTTCAGCAGGACCACCAATCATTTTTTCAGTTTTGAAATTGAACACAACCTTCTAAGGAATGTTAGCACACCTGTGATCATTAGATGCCAGTGCTAAACACAGTTTGACAAAAAAAACAGAACTATCTAAAAAATGAAATAGAATCTGGTATGCGATGATTCGAGGAACCCAAAACTAAGACTAATATATTTCTATATGATATCTTGGTAATGTACATACATAGGGATACTGAAAAATACATAGAGTGCCTTGGTCTACTGACTGAATTGAAAAGAAAAAAACAAAAACAAAAGGTAGGTGGTCTTCGACTGCGCATCTCGTGTTATAAATAACTATTCACCGAGGAGAAATGCACGTATGGCGAGCATGGTCAGATGGCGCTATCGACTGCGGATGATCGAATGTGGCGATATCATTTGATCTTCACGGGGCACTGATGTCTCCCGGCGGTCAGTGTTCGAATGTGCATGACAATGAAACGGAATCCCGGACCCGCACTATTTTTCCCCGGTGCTTCTTCTTTATTAACACTCGGCGCATCTGCACGTGACGCTAAGTGCGACATATATATTTATAGGGTGTGCTTATATACAAGATAATTTACCCTCGGCAGTTATTTGGCCAACACGAGTGGATTTCCTACTACACGACGGATAACACAACGAGTACTTGGTTTCTTAGACTTTTTATCTCTCTTCTACGCAAACAGCAAGACGCCAAACAATATCGGCCAGTCGATATTTACGACCTTCATTCATTTTTATAATTGGATCTAACATGTTTACTTTCTTTTATTTTGTTTTGTTTTTCTTTTCTTTTGTTTTCGAGAGTAGTCTAATATGTCGTTTCCGGGAAAATTCTCAATATTCGATAAATTTTTTTACCATTCCGACAAGTCTTTTGATAGCAATGTTTTTCCTACTAAATAAACGACACTTAGTATTTCCACGAAACCATTTTTTGTTTAATTATTTTCTTTTCCTACTCATAAAATAAATAAAATAAAAATATTAAATTTGAACTAAACAAAAAAAGGTTCATGAAATTCTAAGTATTGTTATTATTCAGTACCGATATAAAAATCATGAAAATAGTTTTAAAGATACACCAGACAGCTCTCTTGAGAAAGTACCTTCCGTTTCTTGCTGTTTGCTAAGATCGGGTTTCGGTTCAACAGAAGGAAATTACAGATAGAATTGAAACTGGCAATTGAGAAAGCTTTGGTGTTGTTTAAGTTCTTCCGAAGAACATTTTGCTGCTTAGCAAACCTATGAGGGCTACAACAGCAAATGCTCGATACCGGATCAATGATAAGAGGGTTGATACAGCTTTTTAGGCGGATACTTAAGATTCAATTCTGTCTTGCCTGGCTCATCTGAAGTGGATGCTCCGCCACAGTCACCTTCTGTTCCTCCGGCTATGCATTATTCATAAAAGGCAACTAATGTTACATAATCATAACATTCTGGGGGACCTGCTCTTCTGTGACCCCTGACCCCATCCCCCCCCCTCTGTCACCCGTTTTGCCCCATTAAAAATATGAGAACGAAAAAGGTTTCCATCTTTCACTCGACCCATTTCTTCTCTTTATTTATTTTGTTTAACAGACACAGCATGAACACTGGCAGTCATTGATTTTGCCCGCGACTACTAACTGTCATTGACTGTATTGCAATTAAACTTTACGAGTGGCTTGGTTTGTTGGTCGCGTGTGCGGTCCCTTTTGAACCCTTGTTCGTTCCTTGAGTGTCTTTGGTTTGTTTATACATCTTCGTCTGATAAAGTTTCGTTTTTATTTTCTTGGTTTCGTGTTATCTTTATTTATTTATTTTTTTGATCGGGGTTCGAAATCGAATTACGTGATTGACTGGACCTCCGTCGCCTCCTTTGGACTATCCTTCTTTAACGCTCAACACCTGAATCTTCGTGACGTCGAGGCGTAGTAATGAAAATTTGTTATCGATCGTTTTAATCACTCGCATTTACGTATTTATGTACGCGACGCTGAACAAATCGATCCTGGCAATACATAAACGAAACGCCTCGGCGTCTAAGTATCATCGGCAAAAATAAATTAACAGTTGTGTTCTCGTTCATCTCGCCGGGTTTGGGTACGTGAAAGCCGGTGCTCGCGGATAATTGAGAGGAAATTCGCGTTTGTCAGCAAACTCGTTTTCATTATTTCTCGAGCCCCTTCGTCTGTAACAATTTTTTTATATCCTCTCCCCTGATGTCAACCTACGTCATCGAGCTCCACGGCCATTTTTCAACTTCATTTCCGCCAACGGGTAATCGCAAAATTGCAGTCTCAAAACAAAATCCCGACGGAGGTATCTTGTTTAAACACTTCGAACTGAAAGTCAATGGGGAACGTTTGCAAATCAAGCGCAAGATGCGCCCTGATTTCGCCAACTTGAATTTTCCAGCTGCGCGATACGTTATCTAATTGATAAAGCACACGTTTTCTTTTCGTAATTGAATGTTCGTCTGTTGAAGCCCAAGTTTGTTCTGGCCGTTTCGTTTCGTTTTTTTTTTTTTTTTTTTTTGTTCCTGTCTTTTGTGATTTTAGCTGCGAGTCCCAAAAGATAAATAGCACGAGATGTCCGCCTGGAGAGAGTATACCCAAGCGCAAAATTTATTTCGCGTGATTAATATATTAAGAGAGAATCGCGCGACAGTAGCAGTTAATCATGGATGAATAAATGAGTACTTTTTTACCGTGGAATTGGTGATTCATCTGTATTAACGTTGAAAAACATAACGTGTACAAAAATAACGATCTTCGCGGTGAGCATTTTTATCAACCGAACGGGAGGTAGATAAAAAAAAAAAACCAAAGTTTCATGTGGTTGAAAATTGTGGCACATCATTTTTTGTTATCCCGGTTATTTTTGCAGGGTGAAATATGGATAATAATGCTATTAATGGGTATTGATTCTTTTCTTCGAGTTAATCAGGCCGGAAAATTTCGTCTATCGCGAAATCTCAATTACAAAAGTTGAATCAAGCTATTGCGGCGAATATTAAAAGATTCTGAGATAATCGTGACTGTGTCCAATCAATAAGTAATTATTCAAAATTTTGCAAAGCGAATAACTCGTGACTTGTCTAAAATAAATTACACATTAAGCTTAGAAGGAAAGAAAAAATTTATTAAAAGTGTGCCGTGTGATTGAACGATTTCTAGAAATCTATTTTATTAGAAATGGTATATCATCGCTCTCGATTACATGATAATTCCTCGGGGATCTGGAATGGGAGTTGATCGTTTGATTCGGTTGTAATAATTCATGCCGACGATGATTGCCGAATGACCGTCACTCCGATGATTACGTGTCAATTGTCACGCCGATGAATTATTATTCTCAGGTAGAAGGATGCGTAATTTCCTAGCCGCAGGAGAAAGTTGATTAAGTATTTAAACTGTCCGTCGTGCTTGGTTGAAATCACGACAATGTCGAAAATTCACGAAACGACCTGTAGAAATGTTTAATCAGCGAGTCATTTAAAAAAAATTTGTGTTTCTTTTTTTCACGCCGCCCAGCCCGACGAACGTTATTTCAATCGCAAAGATGTTATGTCAATTACAAAAGCGTGCCGACATTTTGCAGTGTCGTCGCGTGATCATTGGTGCAGTGAAAATATCGTGCATTGATTTTCAATACTTTTGTCATTTCCAGTTTTGTTTTCCTTTTTGTATAAAAAATAGTTTATTTACAATTTGTGCACCACAACGTTTTTCATCTCCTTTTTTTCAATTTGATAACCATGCACCGACTGTATTACGTTCGTGAACGAAATTTGATTTAATTACGCACGATTGAACAAAACGGAAAACTGATAAAAGTGAAATGGAATTCAGCTTGGGGTTGTTGCCGTCAATTATTTACAATCTGCACTTAAATCACTATCAACAGCGAGCAAAAAAATGAAATTGTGCCATTTGCAGTTGACTTGTGTGTACGTTACTTAAAATCCTATTAACTTTTTTTTCTTCTTCTCCCCCTCGATGTGTTTTGTAACTATTTATACTCGGTCTTATGTGCCTTGTTTCCGAATCAATTAATAAGACTTGTGGAGTTTTCGTTTTGCGTTGTACTTTTAGCGCCGAAAAGTTCAACAATTGCAATGAAAGCGTAAGTGCGTTTATTTTTCTCGCTCGTGGAATGTTTCAAGTACTTTATTTCAACAGCGCGCACCTGATCGCTTCAGCCAACAACTGGTTGTTGACGGTAAACCTGTTAATAGAAGTTGCGGCTGTTTAAACGCATCCAATTGAAAAAAGGAGGAAAAATAAATATGCCGAGCGGGCTTATATGTTTTACTTTTGCTTCAGAGCTAACGACCTTTTTACACAAACTCCACTCGATGATTAGTATTTTTCTTTTTTTTTCTTTTAAATTTACTTTACATCAAAATTCTTTCAGTTGTAAAAAGATTTGAGCTCGAGATTCATTAATGTTTATAGTTTTTATAGATTTTTTTTTTTTTTTTTTTTTTTTAATGGCCAAAAATTGACCTTTTCAATACACAAAACTAGTGCCATTCTGCGGTGCAAGTTTTTTTTGTTTGGTGAAATTCGTGATTCGTGCACGACGAGTACCGAACGGAACTTTTTCGAAAATTGATTCCGGTCGTGGGGTTTGAGTTCGGCGTTGAAGTCAATATTTCGGTCCCGATTGACGGTCGCCTATTTCGCTTTGCCCTTCTCAATTGTGATATGTGTGTCACTTTTGTCGCAAAAAGTGCATATTTAGCAGCTTAGAAAAACGGAGGGAAAAAACCATATCCAGCCCTTTTTTAAAATTCGCCCGCCAATAATTGCCAACGAGATGCTAAACGACAGAACGTTTTCACGCGGAAATGAAAAGTTTTCAACGTTTAAAACTCCGGCCCACGGTCCACCCGCTTTCCGGTCCAAACTGGAGCGCAACCATCATTTCCGTAGCACTTCGATCGGTTCTTGAAAGGACGTAGCAAACAATAAATGGCAACTATAAAAAGCCAATGTGATGACCAAGATAATGGAGTTTCGATGGTTTTTCGTTCGTTCGCGAATTGCCTGCTATTTGTCTTTTCTAATTTTTGGCCATTCATGTCGGCTTCGAAAAGAACTGCGCAGATTGCGTGGAAATTTCATTTACGAGGCCAAACTGAACAAATATAAATTATTTCATCGATATCCGGAATCCACCGAAATCATCATCCGAAGGTTATTCCAGCATCCGGTCGTCAAAAAAAATTTTTTTTCCACCAAAAAGTTAAGCATACAACATTTTAAAAATGAATGCCCGTTCAAGAACAATAATTTCTTTCCCAACTATAAATTCAAATTTATCAATGGCAAACAGTCATTAATATTAGATTATTTGTTTAATTTCAATTCATCCATGAATTATTCTATTATTCCATAAATTTGAAAATCATTTAGAAATTTCTTGTACAAATGAATCAAGTTAATTAATGATAAATAATAACGGCAATTACAGTGATTTTCATGATTTATCTAAGTGGGTAAATACAACAAGCCATAATTTATGGCTAAAGTTTTACAGTGAAATCCGCATTTGTAAGAAAAACTGAGTAATTTATCGTTTTCATAAACTTCTCTTCTTTCATTTTTTTTCATTGAAGAATTTAATCGGAAACATTGAATAAATTTGATAAAAATTATCACGCAAAAGTAAAAATGTAGAAGCGGATAATTTGAATTACTAATGCAATTGATTAAGCATTCAGTTGCGAAGGGGACAAACGAGGAAAAATCATTTCCATGTACGCGTAACTTTTTTTTCTTGATTCATCCGAAACTGATTATAACCGTGACTCTGTCGTTAATTAATTTCTTCTGCCGACACGACAAAAATCTAATAAAATATCATCGTTCAGTTTTGCATATCTCAACTTTACAAACCATTTTATTATATGCTGCAGAAAAATAAAAAAAAAATCCCAGACTCAATAATTCGTTCGACACAATTCGTTCATAATACGAATTGCTTTTTAAACCAGCGATAACTCACATTTGAACTTGGCCATAAACTAAGATCCGATCGACGAGCTAATTTTATTTACGACAGAATTTGTTACCCAAAAAGTGTTACCGTCGATTGGCAATCGTCGCGACTTGTTCTTTCCGAACACGAAAATGAAACTCAAACATCGACACGATTCGGTGATCCCCACGCAGGTCAAAACGCACACCCGCACCCTTTATCACTCGTACCGAATTTATTTACACGATCAATAACAAATCCACGACGTCTGAAACGCGATACATCTCCGACGGCAGCGGGTCAATCAAGTCCGCCTTGCTAAACTCGCCGATGAAATTTCAACTGGACTTAGGCCACTTGGATTATATTTACAATCGAGTATATAACACCGAAGCTAAAATTGATCCTTGAAAATAATTCTCAAACCATCCACGGGTCACATATTTTTTTTTTTTTTTTAGATCCTTAATTTTATTCCACGAGGCCGCTATTCTACTTTAAAACTAATCTAAAAACTTATTTAATCGCGATTACTCTAACACGCTACTTGTCTTCATTTTTTATCACTTAAATCTCTACCCCCACATGATAATTAACGTCAGTTCAGTCGCCTAAGGACGACGCGAAATCCGGCAACAGTCGTTTTTATTGGTCGCATATATATTTTGTCTCGTCACGTTCGCTTTAATGATTACACCTAAGATCCCACTTGCAATATGAAAATTTACCCTGTGTTCTGTGTACGCTCCAAAAAACTTACGACTTATAAAACAACGAATCAGACTCTGAATTAGGAGACAAAATCTACTACACGGTTGATTATTCGTCGGCAGCACAAAATTCAAAAATAAATGTCGTAACGCATTAACAATTCACCGTTCGTAAAATTGGCACAATTTTTGTTCCGCTACTTATCGGAGACTAAATATCCCGTAGCTTAAATTTGTTTATTTGTTTTTTTTTTTTTGGTCAAGCTTGAAAAATGAGTTTCACAGTAGCAAACCGTTCTACTTGACAAACATCAATGATTAAATAAACAAAAGAAAAAAATACATCAACGTACTTTGGCAAGCTTGATTGTAAAACGTTTGTCGAAGTCCCCTGAACATCCCAAGTAGGCCAACCCTTCCATTGTCGAGCTCTCGCGACCGCGCGCGTATCACGCCTAATAACATCATCTTCACCCAATCACTTCCTCCCTGAAATGATCTACTAATATTGGATATTCTTCGCGACGATAACATTTTTCACTTTATTGCCGGCGCGTTTAAAAAAATCGCTTTTATCCGTCCCGATTTATTGGGAACACTTTTTGCAACGTTTTAACATTGACAGACGATCAATTGTTTGTCCCTCGGGAATCTGAAATTGTTCAATCCAGTTTGCATAAGAATACGGCAGATCCAAGTGTGACACTTTTTTACCGATGGTGATACGAGAAAAAAATTTCTTCTCTTGTCTTCCGATTTTTCTTTCCATTTCCATTTTTTATTCTAATGTGAACATTCAGATCCGCGACGGAAGAACAATTCTCAATCTTCTTATGCAACTTGGAATCCGACACTTGGTAAATAACTCAGTCCGTTCGAAGCTCGACTAGTTGGGTCAACGGAACTTGTCGATCTCTCGCAAAGTTTTTCACATTCCCTTTTGTTTGGAAGGTTGAATCGAATCCGTGAATGGGTTCGATTTTGCAGAGGTCTCGATCCAGTGAACTTGAAAGAAACCCATGGCTTCGCACAATCTCCAACTCCGTCAACATTAGATTAGAGATTAATTTGCAAGACGAAGTTCCCGGGTCTTAATTGTCTATCAGTTTTAATGTATGTTCGTTAGAATTCTCGCGCGTTTTATTTCTTGTTGAACAGTCCGATAAATGTAATTAATTCGTGTTTGATTGGATAGACGATAAATATTTTCCATTCATTTAGAACGGTCGATTTTGAATCAAATTGAAACGAAACCTGATTTTTTGTCTTGTTAACTATAAAAAACAGTTCGATTGCTGGACAAAAATATATTTAACAATTAATCGATTTTTTTACAAAAAAAAATACAAATAAAAATAAATTGTTTCTCTGTTGTTATAGAATAACCATTTATTTATTAGTAACCATGGAATTCTCGTTGCCAAACCGATAGAACAATAATCAAATTCAGATGATTGAAAATTGAACGACTTCGAAAAGCAATAAGGCAGTATTAGCTTTCAGCATTTTCCAAATTCTGGACCGAGATCTCGTTTCACATTCTGATCGAAGTTCCTGAACTGGTCGCCACTGTAAACGAGAATTTTATTTCAAGACACAATTTTGTTCAAAAAACACAAATAATGTTTTGAAACAAAACCAAGTGTTTAAACTGTTAAAGACTTTGACAAAAAACATCAACGCGACACTTCTTTCAATAATTACAGTTTGACCAGAACTATAAAATTTCTTTAAAAAAAAATAATAATAATAAATACATAATGAAAAATATAAAAAAAAACTTTCCGAGAGAGACAACGATGTGGAAAAGGAAACAATTAAAAAGAGCAATTTTAAAGGAGGCATTTAAAAGGGGAGGATTAAAAGTCGGGCTGGAAGTGTCGATTCGAAGCGAGAAACGTGAATGAAAAGTGTCATCGTCAGGGGAATGTGTCGGGCTCAGACGCAAGTCTCGTTATACGTGTTGGATGATGTTTGTCGTTGGCGCTCGTGATCATCTCCTGGGACGTTAAACGCGACGTTCGGTACCGCCGTCGGGTCGGCATTTTGCGGATGATATTGCGAGTGGCCCTTAGAAGGACCGATTGTCTGCGAGTGATGTGAATGACAAGAAGAGGGCGGACCCTCACTGATGGATGTCGTCGAAGCGAGGATGTGCCGACCGCGTACCTGATATCGCTGGGGATAGCAGCGACCGCAACAGGACTGCAGTAGACCGCCTCGCGAAGCGGTGCTGTGGGCCGGCGATGTCAACGGCGACGGTGACCCAGGCCTCTTTGGTGCCCCGTTGTATGGCACGTCCATCTCCACGAATTCCCTGTCCTGTAAAACACAAAAATCGTAAATATCTCATCCACTACAAATATCCAAACAAATATGCCCTCCAATAAATATATATCTCAGAATTTCCTTTCAATTACCCTCGTAAAATGTTTTACACTTTTTTTTCGGGTCATAAAATTCTATGACTGAAAATCTATGTTTCATATCATGACAGGTTTCATACCTAGCAGTTTAGTTTTTTCAATCATACACGATTTTTTTGTCGACATAAAAAACACAATGTTTTGATATAAAATAATTCCATCAAAATTGCGAATTGACATTTATTTTTTTTTTTCTCCGCTCTAAAATGGTTCCATCTTGATGGCAAAATGGAAACAAAACTGGATATCGATATTGAAGATTTGTTTTTCGTTATTGGTGTATTTTATGGTTCGTCAAGATACCAACAACAATGCACACTTTTTGCGGCTCTAAACAATATTAGTCGATATTTTTCGATTTATTATCAACTCCTTCTTTCACTTTTTTTTTCTTTATTGTCATCGTAAAACGCTGTTATAAACATTATTTATTATTTACTGTAATCATAACTATACGTTTCACTTATCCGCGACAGTAACTTTTTTATGATGCCAGTTATCGCGAAACCTACATCGATATCATCGATATTAACCATCGTTCCTACGACACAAATCCAAACAAATTAATCGGCCCATAAATCTTATCTTAATTCGACTTTTCCAACCATCCTAGCACGTAATCTACGGAAAAAAAGTGGCACCAAAATCAAGCCACTCTGAAGCTATAAAAAAAGAAGTAGGAGAAAAAAAATCGAGTGTACCTCCGTTATTAGAAAACAAGCCGTGGCATTTTACGAGGACGTCCTAATTTGTATCTCGTCCCGATAGAAAAATTGAATTTGTCCGCGTGTTCCTTTGACATGGAGCACATGCTATTTTAACTTTCAAGCTCGTCTGAAGAAGCTTCTGACAAATCTCGCAGTAATTTTTCAAGCTCACTTATCTTGGTCCATTCGCCCGAATGTTTGTACGTTTTAGCAAAGCCTCGACGACCGACATCAATTAAACCTGATTTTTCGACTCTCCTCACTCACATTATACGGTAAGAAAATACTCCTTCGCAGTGAATAATTTTGCTTTCAAAAGAATTATACTGTGCTATAACGAGTGTTCATTTAAAATAATCCCGTCGGGGTAAAGAATCTGTTGAATCAATCTCGAAAACTTATAAAAATACCTCAAGTTATGGATTAACAATCTAAGAATAATCCTTGCAAATAAGATGGGGACGAAAATGAAACAAAAAATCGCCGTGTGTTTATAAATAATGAAGCGCCTGCTTTTTTTCTTTCTTGACGAGCATTAAAAAAACGTAACCTTGCGCTGGTCGATCATGCAGACTATAAATACCGCGACTGTTCATTAGACCACGGTGTACAATTTTTTAAGACCACTCCTTGTTATATCGGACCGGGAATTTTATGTTCAAGTAATTGTACACTGTGACTTAATTTATTTATGTGCGAATGGCAACGTCGGTGAAATTAGTCACACGTATACGGCGGCGGCATAGCTCGGAAATCGCCGCGCAAACACACAATTCATAGTGGCGAACCACTGGCGCAACCAAGCTACAAAGCGCTGAACAAAACGCCCTGGCACAATACGAAAATTTGACGCATGTGACTGTGAAATTTCAGCTGTTGAATAAAGTCACGCGCAATGCCTGATTTCCTGATCAATTGCGAACGCCCGGCGCGACTATTCAGATAAGGTTTACTCTTTTTTTTTCACTGTGAAATGTTTCGTTAAAAATAAAAAATCAAACGTTTCGTGTCTGTGTATTTATTTCTCATTTTTTATCGAACGATACGTTTTTATGAATCACATGTCATTTATTATAACTATTGTAGAAGTAGTTTTCACTTTTTTTTTCTATTTCATTTCTCCATCCATTTAGAACTTGAGGGTTCTGTCATCAGTTTTCAGTTATTGTTTGCAATCGAACTCAACATTTTTGCTTGGTAAAAATGGTAGAAAGAATTTGTGAAATTATATCAACTTAGTAAAAAATGTTAAATGGATAAAAGTGTCGAACTAAGTGAAAATATTAATCTTCCAAAAATCATTAAACATTTGCATTATTCATAGTCTCATTAAAAGTTGTCTATGATTCAAGTAGTTATTACATTAAATGATCGTACTATATATCTCTGTCGCCACGCAAATGAGTACGCACATGTTCTATTAGTACCTGCTCATCTGCACATAAGCAACGAGTCGTAAATCAATTTAATGCGACATTAATTAAGATTTATTTATAATTATTATTTTTAATTCTAGACCCGAGATAAGCGAGGGATTTAATTGAATTTTACAGGTTCAAAATACAAGTGCGCAACACCACGGTCGTCGAACGCGTTTTGGTAGCTCGTTAATTACGAAACACACAACATTCTGAAATGGTCCAATTTGACGTCCAACAAATTCAACTCCGTTTTCTAAGTCAGATAAAAAAGGTACATAAAAATGTAACATCATTCATCGGACAGTATTTGTCTTTACATCGGCGTCTACTATATTTTGTCCTTTTTTCTACTTTTTTTTTAGTGGCGCTTTTTATTTCTAACGCTGCACGAGATACTGAGCGTTAAATCCAAAATCAGCGAGCGCGTCGGCGTAGCCGTAAAATTGAGAACCGACAGTGCGAAAAAAGCGTGACTTTTTACACCACACTTTTTCACAGCTATGAGAATTCAAATGAATATTTTTTTTCTAGATAAAAATACAAGTTGAAAAAAAAAACGGCGAAGCAATTTGAAACTGTAATCAGTTTATATTTCAGCGATTTCGGGCCAGAATTGATTTTTCAATCATTTCACGTTATGAACTAAAATATAACATAAATTAGACAAAACGAGTTCAATATATAAAGCAAAATCGATTACTTCTTATTAAATTTAACAAATTTAGCTGGGTTTTAAATGTTCCTGAATTACTTCAATGACCTCGATACTTGTAAAGTGAAAACAATTTCAATATTCTTATATTTTTATTCCATTTCCGAGGATCACTGACAAAAAATAATTCATGAAATGGGTTATTTTTAATCCATCAAAATAGAAACAACGACTGGAATATGACAATTTTGAACGGACGATAACTGTCATTCAGTTTTATAAATTTTGTTCCATTGTACCGTGAAACTGGGGTTGAACAAAGCAGACGAAGTTTAAAAAATATATTGAAAAAATCAGAATTTCAATTCCGCGATGCATATTAGCTTTGTTATTCCTACGAACAAACGCATCTTTGTGTCGCGATATCAAAATGACAATGAAGTTTAAGATATATTTTGCAGTTGATCAAACGTGACACTTTTGATTTGGTTGGAAAAATCTGTGCCAGAAATAATGTTATGTAGTAATTTGTTTTGAGCGCATGTTCGAATTAAAAAAAATATATATGTGAAGCACGTAAACAGAAAATGGGTTATTGATTACAAATTGCGAGAGATAAATTGATCTCAAAAATGGGACGACAAATTGCTGATTTAAATGCAAAAAGTGATTTTTTGTTATGTTTACTAATGTATTGCATTTGATAGCAGAAACTCAATTGCTATCACTATTACAATGAACATATTTTCGTGAATCAATTAAGTTATTATGACCGCTATAACACTCAACTCCGCGCACCGATTGCACACTACATTTTCGCATTTAAACGTCAAAACAGATAACGTTTGATATAATTTACAAAGCTGTGGCACTTTACGAGAACTCGAAACCAGCCGCTTATTTTATGAACACTGCCCTACAAAAAATAACATTTGTTTTGTCTTTTATTTTTCGTTTTTGAAACATCATTTGTTTTGAATTGAGACACATCACTGTTTGAATAGAAAAAATGTTTCCATGTTTTGAAAAACAATATGTCAGAGTTCAATACGATGCACAAAAGTATTTTATGTTTTGAAACATCATATTCCAAACGTCAACAATGTTTCACGGAATCATATTACATCATAGAAAATAACTTTCAAAAATCATAGTTTGACCAATTAATTCATGTATATTTGATTTCTGTTACAACTACCAATGTGTTTCGAAAATGAGGACACAAAACGTCCAAAACCTGTTTTGGGAGTGAGAGCAAACCATTTTGAATTAAAATATTAGTTTTTGCAGTAACATAGTAAATTCAAATGAAGAGGTTAGAGGTGCCAAAATCTTTGGACAATTTTCATAAATTTGAATACGTTCCAGTGATTATATCAACATGGCTTCTAATGAAAACCAATTTTCCGTGCATACAAACATTGAAAAAATTCTCACAGCGAGTGAAATTGTATTGTCGAAATTTAAATAAAACTTGGCCGCGAACTTTTAATCGTTCGTGTTCTTAATTGGTTCTAAGCATTTCATCCTCGAGACGCAAGTTTGTTATATCTGATGTGAAAAAAAGTGTTAGTTAAATTGAAAAAATTAATCGAGAGTAAAAATTTTTTACTTTGTTTTACTTTGTAAAAATTTGTCGTTACAAATAATAAATTTCTGTGATAATGGTATATTTATGCTCAAGTCGTTGACGTGAAAGAACACGCCGAGTCGCTGACTGAAGAACACCACGTGTATAACAAAGAGAATTTAAGAAACCAATAAGTGTTCTCTTCTTTCATCGCCCTTTTGTCAAAGTCGCTTGAGCGTTTTCGTATCTGGTTTCAAGTCAATAAGGGGTGCCCCGTATTATCTTTTTGTACAAAAAGAAAAAACGCATCCTACTTAACACATTTTATATACCTGCAATCATTATAAAAATATGATTCTCCCAAACAAAATTTATCATTCAATTTATACGACTTTATTTCAGTTGCAACAGTTACTTTCATTATTTTTCGATTCCATTATTTTCCGTCTCAGTTTGCGCCGACAACATTTATTAATAAAGTCGTTTCAAAATGATTACGATTCAAAATCAAGTTATTCGTGAATTTGATAACAGTCAATATAACGTAAAGCAACGATTCAAGTCAAACTGCGGGACGGCAAGGTCTAACGCACACTAATTACTTTTGTTTGATAAATTAATTGAACTATAGGGACGGTTGGCATAATTATCCTGATTCAAGGTGCTCATTTTGAGCGAATCACGAATTCCGTGAGCGGAAAATTATCTCGCTCGCAGAATAAATATACAAAACGTCAACAAAACAAATCAAAATCCGCGAGAAACGTTCTCTGTCGTTATTACGTCAAAGAATAACATTTGCATTTTTATTTTTATTTTCCAATCCGCATCTGGCATTGCCGTGAATCTTGTTACTCTGAAATTGTACGAATTTTCCAATACTCAACACCCAAACAATATAACGCGAATTACTGTTACATTATAAAGTACGTGTATTTCATCGGTCTCAAAAAATGAAACACGAATAAATCTAACGCATAATTCATGAAAACCAAAAAACAATGCAAAATTGTCGGTTGAATAGAAGCAATGACAAAATGTCGGTCGCAGCGAGTTTACATCCAAGTTCGAACGCCGATTAGCACCGAGAGCAGATTTTATTCATCAGGCATTATCTGGCGAAGTGTCATGGAATATCGGCTAATGTTCCACGTGTAAATGCTAGGTACAGGGTATGGTAGAATACAGCTGGTTCGAATCGGCACGTAACGACTCTAGTCGCCTGACAAATTGTTAACCTAGAAACGTGCCTGGAAACGACGAGATGACGCAAACAGCCGGAGGCTCGGATTTTCATAGCATTAATAACGATCGGGTAGCATGTTAAGATAACAAAACAAAACGCGCAATCCGTTCAGATGGACTATTCTTCCTTGTCGTTAATTTCCTTTGACCATTACATCATTTTCATCTCTAAATAAAAGTACAAAAAATAAGTAAGTAAAAATACAAAAGAAAAATAAAATTAGTAAGCAAAATATCAACTTAAGATTGTATTCTTTGGAGTACAAAAAAAACAACAAAAATACATTTTGCCTGACTTTTCTGACTCGTAGATTATAATTGAAATAAAAATAAAATAATAAAACGAATTTGGTATCATGATCATTTGAGATATTTTGTTTACCTTGTTTGGAGAAATATTGGGTATTTCGTTATGTGAAAAAGTACGAAATAATAATGAAGAGTACATTATCTTCATACATATGAACTGAAAAAAAAGTTACGGTATTTGGAACGTCTGAACTGGAAAGGTTGCAAACGATAACCGAGAGTTCATTAGGAGACGTCATTTAATTTGAAAAAAACCAATTTTATTCGCGCAATTTACTTTTGTCGCATTAAAGTGTAAATCAGAGTTTCATTGTGTTCGAGATTCGTAACAGATAGCAAAACGCTCGTTGAAAATGTTAATGCAATCCGTACAACGGTTAAAATGCATAACAAACTTGTGCGTTTTGAATTTAATGCACACCTTTCGGGCGTCCTCAAGTGGAACAAAAACTTGGGAATCGCGGGTTATATTCTACAGAGTAACAAGATTCAGCCGCATTGTCGTCGTTGGAATTAACTTCTGCTCGTAGAGACCAAAAATATCTCGTGGCTTGTGCTATTCTTTATGTCGAATTGTCTTGCATGCTCGGTAACAAGAGTGAATGGAAAAGATTTGATACGACAAATGCAAACAATGTACTTGAGAGTTTTACATATGAAGGGCACTTGTGAAAAAGAACCAGGGTTTGTTCAGCTCTCGAAAATATTGAATCCAAATACACAAACGAGGATATGGAAAAAATTGCCATAATAGAATATTTTGCTTCGAAATTGTGTCGACATTTTTTTCCCGAGCTTATTTACAAGAAATGAAAAAAAAACTTCATTTTCGACTTATACATAATACCTTTTAAAAATCAAAGAATGGATCTGTAAAAGCCAAACAATAAAAAGTCGATGAAACGTTTACACGTTGAAAGACAATGGCGGGCTCACCTCTTTGCTTCTCAGATAATGCATTTAAGAGTGCAGATTGTTTGTCCGCAGGGATAACGTATGAGGGACAAAGGCATTGTGCTTGATCGCAAATGACTGGCTTGCGTAAGAGCGCGTAATCCCAAAAAAAGTCGACACGGTTGCCGCGGCTGGGATATATATATTCTCGTGCTTTCTCGCAATTTCGCTGCAAAAACGCAGCGAATTACTGTGTGAAAAGGAAAATTGTACAAAGTGCCTTTTTCGCCTTTATTATACGCCCGCGGCTTTTCAGGACCAACATAACACAAGCCGATCTGTTTTTTCTTTTCTCATTCCAACGTTACACGTTATCATTCTCCAGACTAATTGCAACAATCATTTTTGCAAACAGCGAACCGCAAACGTTCTCCCTCTTTTTCTACCTTCATCATTATCCAAGACGAACAAAAAAAATCAAACGGCATATTTTTACATGTTAAAACAAAATATCATCGACCAACGGGAAAGGAAATGGCTGAAAATTAACGCGATAAAAAGAGGGGTGGGTTCATTTCGTGCCAGGCATTAGCATAACGAGGACGAACCGATGCGACCAGGCGAACGTTGGAAAGGGCTATCGAAGCCTGACTCTTTACGTATGCATTGGCTGGCGTCCGCGCTATTATGTGTACGTCTCTACGAGGCACATCCGTGCACGTGCACACACAACCATGCATATGTATAACTTGCATTTACACGGCTCCTTGATTCCGATATCGGATGGATATGAACGTTTTGTCGACACAAAATGTAAAGGGATGAATTTGCAGCATCCGCGTCTCGCTCTCCGATTAATAAATCACAAACCGGTTACCACCGAAATCCTCGGCTGGCTGGCAAATCCGCGCCAAACCACCACCGAGTCGTCGCAAGTTAATTTTCTGTTACGAAGTTTCGGCGGGCCAATTAATTGATAATTCCAAGCCGCCGCGGCATGTGCAGGTAGTTGTAATTAAAACACCGAAATAACATCAGAACTTGGTTAACTGTTGCGCCGAGGAAGCCCCTTGTTCTTTTGGCTCAGCGCATCCGATGGGGCTTTGGATAATTCAGCGCTCTTCAGAAATTCAATCGCTATTTGCGGAACACGCTTGTTCGAACGTGGGCTTCTTTGTGGTATCAACCAAACTACAATTAGGATATGGACCGTCCGACCAAACTGTTCACTGATGTTCTATCGAGCACAAAGACGACCTGCAACTAAGATCAATACCTTGGAATGTTCAACGCGAACTTAAATCGGTGAGAAAAGCTTAGTTCAGAGAAAGTGGTGAAAACTATATCCAACTGATGTTTCATAAACCGGAGTTCGTGATTTTGACATATACTAAATTTTCGACAGTAAATATGTCGGAAATATATTCACTGCGGTACATGAAATGTTATTTTTGTTTGAACGCAAAACTTTATAGGATTAAATGTATAAATTTAGATTCAAGCTATATTATATTTAATAAAAACCCGAGTTTCACGAGTCTGAATGATTTTTATGAGTATTTTTATTAAAACTCGCGGGATTCTGTCGTAACTCTCGAACACTGTCAACCGATTATACGTCAGTTGCAAGTTTTCTGCGCGTCAAAATGGCAATATGAAATAATATCCAATGCAAGCAAGTGTAAGGAGCACCGAGTATATTACAACATATCTTATAACCGTGTTTCAATATATTTCAAAAAACAGATTTTCACCTCTCATTCTTTTGTATCCAACATGCTTGACAAGCTTCTACATGGAGAAAATAAAATAACAGGCAGTATAGTAATGAAGTCATAAATGACATTTGTATTTGATTAAATAATATAACGCAAATTTCTTGTCAATATCATTTTTTTTTTTCTATATACATATTTCAAAAAAAATTCTCATCTGTATGGTAAAAATCATATGACAAAGTAGAATTTTTCTTTTGTTTTGGTACTTGTGACCACGTTACTGTACTGAATGGTAAAATTTCTAAAAAAATTTAGATTCATCCTATATTTTTTCTCTCCTCGTAATAAATTCAGATTGGACTTATAAACCTCATCCCACGTGCCATCAACGTATCAGAAAAAACAAAATTGAACACGAAGTATATCTCGAGCTGTAAATTCTTCGATGCAAAAAAAAGGAAAAAAAAAGTTGCATCTGAAATTTTTCTCACTTTACATAATTCGACACAATTTTTGACGTAAACGAACGGGAGATCTTTGATACGTTTCATTGTATCTGATTACGTGCAAGTTCATTGAATTCGAAAATCAGGTTACAAGGGGAGAACAACGTCGTTTTGTATAGAGGTTTCAGTGAGGAGGCGAAAAAGTTATGCAAAAATCGAAATCTGTTCGTCAGAGGGACGCTCGTATACATCGCAGGCTAATCAGCAAAAGTTAGCGGTCTGTTAACTTGCTTATCTATATTACCTTAAAATGATACGAAACTATATGAAGCCTGCATAAACAAATGTATGAATTGCGTGATGCCGGTGAATATAGTCTGAGCGCGCGGCTCATTGTGATGCATTTATTCGAGTCCGCTCCCTCTCTTGTTTTGAATACCGTTCGATTGAGTTTCGCGATTAATATGTAACAGTCTCCTAATTTTTTATCAGGCCACATTCCGTCGCGCGGAATCATGCCGCGCACTCTTTTAAATGTGTCGATTGGTATTTTTGTTTTCATCATTCAGCTATCTGTCACAGCGCATTTTTATTCGTGTTCCATTGCAACAAAAAAACATCTCTCCCTTTATGCACCTTTGTAAAACATTTTGCAACGAGCTTTTTGCAGCTAGTTTGAAAAACTTGTTTCCAACCATCAAAAAATTTCAATCGGCGAAACGGTAACAAAATCAACAACAATGTTTTTTATTTAAATAATGTTTTGTAATTTAAAAACATTTTTTAATGTGTTTTGCTAAATAACATAATAAAAAGGAACAAAAGAGAAATATTTTACATTTGCAGTATTCCCGAGAACCGTAATTTGAAATTTATATATATTTCATACCTCTAAAAAAAAGGGGCTTTCGGTTGGTCAGCGTCAGTGTGTTAATTATTATCAACCGTGCGTGTAATATAAATGCGTGATGAAACAACTCGGGTCATAATTGCGAGCGAAATTTTATTCACCAGTTTGTCCCTATTACAGCATTATTTTCTAACACAAACAGAATAGCTCTTAAATCCTCTGCTGCGTGCAGAGCAGTAAAGTTGCGTTGCAGTGTGCGCGCCCCGGAATGATACTGTTGCGGTTTTCAGGCTGCATTATCGTCAGCGTGTTATTCAATTAATCATTACAAGCTTTACTCCCGTTCCTCTATTTTACTAAACATTAACTCCGCACATAAACTCGTTTTACCCCGCGCACTCGCAACATTAATTAAATCATTCGAACAAACATTATGTCGCTGTAAAATTTCATCAAGCCCCCGGGCATATTCAATTTAAAAAAGAATAACCAGAGCGTGCTTTTGTAATTAAAGCGCAATGATTCCTGTTGACTATTGGCTTCACTTAATTACGTCGTTTCAGCGGACGTTTGTAAGTTTTATGGCATTATGACGTGGCGCGTGTGCGCTCCTCCGGACCCTCGGATGGTTATTGAATTAATTCACATTATTGCGAGCTGTTTGTCATTGATAAACAATTACGCGGGTCGCTGTGTAATGTGAAATGTCACCGGGAACATGGATTGAATGTTATAGGCTCGCTTACTCCGAATCGCTATCAGGGGACCAATATACGCCAGGCCGAATGTGATCCGGCCAATTGATTAATATTAGACACTACTAAGGCCGAGCGTTTCGGTCGCTGACAAACGTCGACAATTTGCCAAATGCCAAATGGCGCCGATTTTTCGATGTCAATGCGATCTTTCAATGTCCGCGACACGACTTTTAATTCAATCATTCGAGTTATTGGATGAAGAAAAAAGTAACTTATTCCGGGTGTAGTTTATTTGCGCTATTCAGGCGCCGAGGTTCGAAACTGTAATTCGATCGAGACATGCGAACGAGCTTTTGAAATACTCAAGTTGAGATTAAGATAATGAACGACACTGAACCTCACGAAATTGGAACGAGTTACAGATGATATTTATCAATCAACTTTTTAATTTCTTCATTTTTATTACATATTATACGTTTTAACACTCACAGAAAGAATAAATATTTAAACAAAAATTTTATGTCTTAAAAATTTGAAAGTTTATTTAGGTTAAAAAAGAAACAAAATCTTAACTCAAAAGACACACTCAAATTTATATTTCATTTCACGACAAGATGAAATCTAAATTTCACATTTCAATTTACTTATTCAAAATTTTAAAATGCTTGCCTCAAGATTTTATTCTTGACTCAAATAATTTTTCTGTGACTGAAAGAATGTGTAATAAGATCAGAAAGAATTATATATCACTGCATATATGTGACCTGATTCTTCTTTTTTTTTTGACTGAAGACTTTTCTTTTTGAAGATAAATTTTCGAGCGTGATTTAATTTGACCAGGCAATTGAATTCGGTATCACAGATTTTGATAAAGATTTTTCAGTTTAAACGGGACATAAATTTACATCACACGAAAGCACGCGCAAAGCACAGGTGATATAGTCCGTTTATTCGAGCCAGGTATTGCGTTACCGTGAGATGAGGCTGAAACTAGCTCCACACAAAGACCACACTGTAACCGAATTGCATACGACCGGTTTCGTGGAGTTCGTCAAAGTAGCTGCATGCTGGAGAGCACGAGAGAGATGAAAACAGAGAGCTTGACTGAAATCATATACAAGAATTCACTCGTACCGAATAAATTACCCCGGGCAACAACGAAAATGGTATCATTTGCAACTCTGTTGACCTGTAGCTGTGCTGTCAGGTGGTGTTAAAGTTCTCGGAGTACATTTTCCTCTGTTGGTCTTGCCGGGTTTCTTGTTTGTCAAGATGTTCAAGCAGAAGAATCACTATCCTCCAAGCTAGACGAAAATTTTTCATCCCTATAACATGAGACTACATGAAAAAAAAATTAAAAACTCCATTTCCAATATAAAGAATAATAAAGTTAAAAAAATTCAAACCATTGAAAATTGAACAAATTCAAACAGAAATAAAACGATGATATTCTAATTATCTACACTGGTTTACTGAATGGTATGTAATGAAAATTGGTCGAAAATGGGATGAGGGAGTTTGGAAAGCTATTTTGAACGATTTAGAAGCTTCCGGATGACGTCTGGTAACCGCGACTTGAAAACAATGGCTGGAACTCTTGAGACGAGATGGAACAAACTGCACCGATTGACCGTCGGCCGAAACTAACCCAATTAACTTCTAATGCAGGCTCCACCGCTGTGACAGGTGAACCTCACTTTCAATTAAATAGCGGCTGAAATATTCTAACGGAGCCTGGCCGTCCATTTGGAGCGTCAAATCAGTGCTAATTGTTGTACGTGTAGTATCACTTTTGTGCTCGGCTCTTCTATCTGAAACTGAATAAATGTGGGTAACCTAGTATCCCGTGTGTGTAAAGCGCGTGGCGCTGTGTGCACAGGGTTCGTTGGTACACTTGGGAGCGAGCACACGTACAGGCTACAACCCCTCCGCCCGACGTATCTGCGCACACAGAGGCTAAATTTAGACGAACGCTCAGGGGGTTTATTCAAATTATCCAACTCGAGGATACTGCATCCGTCGAACCTGTTACGTCAAAGGTTGCTTTCATTGTGTAACAATGTATCGGCATTTGGCTGCGTCTCACGTGTGTCTCCCAATAAACTTGCCTTTTTTTCCTTCGTCCTTCATTTGACGCTCGCACTTTTTTCTCCCCCCGTTTCGAACTGCACAAATTTACAGGATAATGTGAAACATTTCGGAGGAAAATATCGCAAAGCTTTGCGCATATAAAAGAGGTTCGTTTCTGTTGAGGTTGGTTCTTTTTTTTTAACGATTGAAATTTAAAGAGATAAGTTTAAACAAGCAAAGTACACTTTTTAGGAGTCTCTGAATAAAGAATAAAACTCGGTGTCAACCGCAATAATTGCTCCGCATTTGAACTTTTAGCTTTTATTTCAGCAGAATCTAAAAGCTCAAAAAAAAGTTTAAAAACGAAAACGTTTTTCGTTATGGTTCCTTTGTTCTGTAAATAAGAGAGAAAAACTCCTTTTTTTATTGCAAATTGCCAGTTACAAATTCACTTTTTGGTGTACTGAGTTCGGAGTGCTTTGAAAGGTTTTATTTGATGAAATAAAAAAATCAATTTAGTTGGAAATTTAAGAAAGGTGAGTTAAATTTTAGATAAATGGAAAGTATCAAAAATCTACAGTGTGATCTGAAAAGGTCCATGATAATTAAACTGATAGGAAAAAGTAGTAGCAATCCTGATGATCATGTCATTTTTTAAAGGACCCTTCGATATAATTTAAAGTTAAAATTTAAGAGTCAAAATTCCAAATTCACTCAAACTTCTGCAATTTGTCCAAAGATAAAAATAAGTTCATCTTCTTTTACAGCATCCGAAGAATAAAACCAATTTTACAACCTGAAATTTTTGTTTGTTTGATTTTAAAATATAGATGAAGCAGTTCCGTAAAATCAGTCTCGATTTTAAGGGGATTGGAATTTTCTTGCAATTTTTTATATTAGAAAAAAAATTATGCAATGATTAAATGGTTATCACTGTGAATTTGATTCTTAAGGGGTGAAACTTTCTGAATCATCACAGTAAGGACAAAAAAATTTATAATCAATAGTTTCTCATCTCGCCCGACAAGCGTTGGTATTAAGAGGGTTGCGATAAAACAGTTACAGTTTAACGTGTGCTTCTATTATTACTTTTTTTTGAAATTGGAAATACCCATCAGTACCAAGTGTCGCTTTTTTTCGGACCGTGTAGAACCGCGTATCGTGTAACCCTATTGCGCAATATACATTGACCCACATTTTCCATGACAATGATTGATTATTAATCCTTTGTACAAACGTGCCAACGTTAAATGTAATATGAAATTACTTGTTTGATTAATTCGCATGACTCGTTAGGTAATTTATTACCGGAGAATTAATTAAAATATCATCATCGAGACCATCCTGTTATAAACCGTTCGACAAGATGTAGAGGTTATAACTCAAACTTGATCTTTAAATTTTAAGACTTGAGATTTAAAAAACATCTGTGAAAAAAAACATCTTTTTTATTTGGCAATGTTTTGAAAATCATTCTACTACTCACCGTAGTTTTTTCCAAACAACGAAGCAGGTGATGATGCTGCAGCTCAAAGATGTCCTCCTTGTAGTTCTCCTCAAGCTGCATTCCGCTTTCTTGAGCGGCGATTCTCGCCTCAGCCGCCTTCTTTTTGCTGACGAACGCCGCACCACTCGATGCCTTCGCGATCCTGATTCGCGCCAGTCTCGCTTTCTGTAAAATCAAATTAGCAATTTTAGACTCCGACCATCAAACCTGCCAACTCGGAATTTTTCATTTTTAATGTATTCGGTTCGCTGAATATTCATCATCGTGGATCAGCTTTTTGTAAAGCGCCAAATAATAAAACTCGCCGCGACAATTCATTAAGATTTGCGGCTTACTTCGAACAAAGATTGGCAGCTGCCGCTGAATGCTCGCGAATTTATGCCGAACGTTAAATCTCCCGCTGTTATTTGTACGGAATGAATAGTATAAAAAATATTGCTAGGGCTGACTTGGTTATATCGATTTTGCACGTCAATTTTCATGTGAATTCGTTCTTTCAAATCGAACTAACAGATGGAAAACAAATCACGGTTTTGACTTGATTGATGATTTTCAACTTGAAATGGCAAACAAGTCAAATACCATGATTCTAATTAGTTAAACAAAGTTTGAGAAAAATACATACAATTAACATTAAAAAAAATTTATGCAAATATAGATGTTCCGTCGAAACGAAACGGGATTGAATAATTTTTTAATGCATTTTAATCATTTTAATTAAAACTAATTAGGTCGAGTTTTAAATTTAATATTTAATACGCAGTTAAAAATGGGCTTTAAAAATATCATGTAACGCGTTGTGATTGTAGTCTCTTTCGACCGGCTAAAGAAAAAGAGTCTATTTTAGTAGTTTCAAAATATATCTTTTACATTGTATTAATCATTATATAAAAGTTTACTCATTAGAGTTGATGTATTAAATTCAATACCAAGAAGTATTTCCAGGTGTAGACTTTCCTTAGAAAATATGATTGGCGTCGACAAGTTTCAGTTTCGACTCTCAGGCTTTTGTTTATTATCAATCTTTTAGGCTCAACAGAATAAATAAAGGTGTTTTGAGTACACACAGTGTTTTATTGAATAATGATCCACCCCAATTAAAAACAAATAAACAAAAACTATTAAAAAATCCTACATTATGTTATCAATGTTAAAATTGTACTTTTTAAACATATAGTATATAATATGGTATGGTATAACGAAAGTTCCGTAAAGTAATCTCCTTTTTTCCTTCATGTGGTTTTAGTTTGATACATCGTCGTGTATAACATCAAAAGTGTAATAAATTGTGAAATAAACCTCTGATGCATCATAAATTCGAAATTAATTCCCTTGTTCTTTGATGTTCGAAAAGTGTAAAATTATACCTCACATTCATCAATGGCGTAAATCACTCCGCTTGTTCCTTCTGACCAAACAAAGAACGCAGTTCAATTTTGCGAACTTATATATGAGATGTGTTTGACAATCGAACGGCATTTCATTCATTTTTCCTAATAAAATTCTGCAGCTATATTTCTTTTCCGTCTATCGCAGCCTGTAATTAAAGTGTCTAGGTCTAATCAATCGCGAAATACTCAACGGTTGCTCCCAACAGGAAACGCCGCGGCTATACGTGACAATCGTTATCATATGACCGAGCTATTCCCGCAATGATTATTCCGAAACGTATTATTGCATTTTCACTCCACCAAAATTAAACCCCCAAATTCCTATTAACACCACTAAAAGTTGTTTTAACAATTTTAATTTTCACTTCAGAGAGAATCGAATCAACGAGCATTCGAGCCAGTTCAAAAAGTGTTTTATTTAATTTATGTTATTCGTTTTTTTTCTAATTGTTTTTTAATTGTTTTTATGTAATAGAAGATTTATGGTTACCGCTAATAAAACTCAGTCCTTATTGTTTAACTTTTTTCGGAAAATCATTTTTACACGATTGTGTGCACGAATTGAAAATTTGTACAGACAATTAAAACGATTTCGCAGGCTTGCCAATTTTTCTCAGAGCAGATCTGATCATGATCTACAAGTGTACGAAATTTTAAGTCGATTCACCTCTCGGAACATTACCAAGAAATAAGTGCAAGCGTATCTCAGACGCAGTTCGTCCGGTGCGCATTGAAAATTTGTACTCCCAATTGAGTTGATTTCGCAGGCTTGTCAATTATTTTCAGAGCAAAACTGATCATAACCTAAAAGTGTACAAAATTTCAGCTCGATTCAACTCTCGGAACATTACCAAAAACAAAGTGAAAGTTTATCTCAGAGTCAGTTCGCCTGATGCACATTGAAAATTCGTACACACAATTAATTGAAACGATTTCGCAGGTTTACCGATTTTTCTCAGAGCAGATCTGATTATGACCGACAAGTGTACAATTTCAATTCGGCGCAACTCATATATATTTCTCGTCGCAACTGCGTAATCTAAACGCAGGATTCTTATCTATTTTTTTCATGCCGGCGCAATAGCAGAAGCCCCATTTTATTTAATAATCGATTTAGTTTTTAGTACGTTTTTTCTGAAAAAACAATTTAATTTTCTTATTTAAAATTTTGTTTCTAAAAATTTTTCATAACGACAAATTACTTTTTTATAAGTTAAAAAATACACAACATTTTATAAGTGAATTTACCCAATCGAAAGAAAATAAATTTTAACAATATAAATAAAATGTATTTCAATCTATAAAATATATTTTCATTAATACATATAATATTTATTATATATTTTCGTCCATAAGGATGAGTAAATAAATAAATAATTCAAATTTATATAATTTTATTTTTGTCCATTTAAATTATTATTATTATCGTTTGGATCGTTTGGATTTTACTTTTTATTCACTCAGAGAAAAATTTGTTTTAATCTAATAAATTTATTTGGATATAAACCTAATAAATTTTTATTTATTATTTATTTATTATTATATAAAATTTTATATTATTATATATATAAAAAAGGTTATTATCCCATCAATAAAATTTATTTAATTCAACAAAAATTTATTAGATTCAAAACAAAATTTTTTTTCAGACTTTTTTTCTGAGTGTTTCAGTTTGAAATTCATTGAAAACAAAATTGCCGATTTAGATTATAACAATTAGAAACTGGAAGACCAAAGGCAACCGAGTGAATTCAGTAGCTTATAATGTGTATATATAGGTATCGTTTACGGGCTTGTGGGAACCTATGCACTAACCGCAACTATTGTAGATTGGCGTGCACAACTCAAAGCGACAACGACGATGTTCCAGAATCATGATATTAATAATGGTGCAAACCGTTGCTTAAGAACGCGAATGAGCACAACCAAGAAAATTTGCACAGCACATTATTCTTATTGAAATTTAATGTTTATGAACATCCGTTTATTTATGAATAGATGCATGCCCAGCTTTGGGCACTGAATTATGAAATATAATATTATCTATTAAACCACAAAGCAATTAATAATGAATTTCGTCGGCAATTTGAATCATTCCTTTTTGAATTAAACATCATTTTTGTTGTTCCACTTCAATAATTTTAGTTATAACATTTCGTTATCGTTATTCTCAAAAAAAACATTTTCTTTTTTTTAACATTCTAATTTTGTTTCTTTCGTATCTGAAATTTCACTTTTTATTCCAGACAATCGAGATTTCTCTGGAGATTATCGTCACGGACATTTTTTTCTCCCCGAACGAAAGATACGCAAGTAAACAATCCGTTCAACAAATCCAGTTTCTACAACTATCCAAGGCCAACGTAATTTAATTAATTGTCCATTATCCTTCTTTCGTTTTATTAATCATCTTATGGATAACATTGTCAGGTGATGCGCAGTGCAATATCACAGTGACACCGCCGTAAGTAGGTTATGTTTTGATTATCGACCAAAATCGTCCGATGGTATAAACCTTGAATATCATATGAACGTTACAATAACCAAATTAGACATGTTTCATTAATTTTGTTACTTTTTTTTATTTCACCAAACTGCTTACCCTCGACGGAGAAAATTTAACAAAAGGAAGATACGCTGGTAACAAATGCGATGGTGGAATATTTTAATTTACTTTTTAGCAACAAAAATTTGTCCCGGCTCGACCGAAATTTTTTTAAATTTAATTCTACAAATAGTTAAATATAATTTAACTTCCTGTGAAATTAATGACATCACGACTTTCTAAATGGCATACTCATGCAAACTTTATATTTTTGAATGAATGCATTTTTTACATTAGCTGAAAAAGAATTCTACAAAAAAAAATCCCATTCAAATGTGGACGTAATGAATTCATTCGTTTCTCTGCTCGTACAACCATTTTCAATGAAATTCTATTAAAAGCAGAACAAATTCTTGCGAACAAAGGAAAAGTTACATTTTTTACAGTTATGAAAAAATTATATGTATTTGCTTCAAGAGTACAAATGGGAACTGACATAAGGGCGCGGCGCATTTCAAAATCAATTTTCAAATTAAAAATTTCAAAAACAGCATGAGATTATCTGACGAATATGCCTTTGGGGAAATCATGAAAAATCATTTGCAACAGGATAATTAGAAAGAATAAATAGAAAAGATCAATTTCAGTAATTTTTTTTTTTTGTTGTCTTGAATTGTTTTCTGAAGAATGTGTGAAACTTTTAAAAACAAACTGTTAATAATCTTGTATAAGAAAATTTGTTAAAATCTTTTTTTTATTGTATACCAGTATTACATGACATATATTTTGAGTGAACAATAAGATTGTTTAATGCGTGACCTAAAATTATTTTAGTAGATTTGGGAATGTTATTAAAATTAATCGATGAAATTCGCATTCGAATATAGCACTCTAGTCAAATTGCTTACTTTTTCAAATAATGAAATAACTCAATTGATCAACTTTCATTGATGAAAAGAACTCAATTGACTATCTAAAAAGGGAATATAAAAAAAAGATATATAAATTTTTTAAGGCTGTAAAAAAGTGCAAGCAATATTTTTAGCCAATTTTTTTCGGAATTTTGCTAAGTTAAGTGTTCTTTATTATTGTATGGCATTTGAATGAAATTTTAACTTTTTTAATACGTTTTGATGGGCGTGATGAACGTTTTCAAATGAGATGTGGAGAAAAAAAACAACTTTCACGTGAAAATGTCGACCCCACTGCTGAGAAAAGTTTGTGATTCTGCTTGTGGATAGTTGAGATTCGTTAGTCGGAAACGATTTGTTTTTTCCACTTTTGGTGTACCTTGATTACCGTTATAATCAAGTGGGTTCGTTCAATTACACCACTTAACGTTAATGCGGCTTCGCTCGGCGGTTTCAAATTCGCGTGACGGTCTGGTAATGTAAACGATTGCGGGTCTACAGGTGAGCCTCTTATTATGTTTGTTTATCCAGCAGCATGTTTCGTATCCGCAGGCTCTTTGCTCCTAAAACATGCTCCCTTTTGCACTTAAGAAAAGTGCAATAGAAATGTGCTTTACCAAACTGTAAGTCATGAATCTGTGAGCTTAATTACGAAATGAAAATAGATATTCATACTTGATCGTTGTATACAAAATTTCCAATGAAATGGGTAGAAAAGATTTAGCGATGAAAAACAAAATACCATCCCACAATTTCATAGACAAATAACTCAGCCTGACGATTGGGATAGGAAAAAAGAGTTGATGGCGATTTTTCATCTCGACGAAAATTCATTTCTGAACTTTCGATAAACAAGTTAAATGAACAGTTGGAAACTCGCTCAATGCTGTAAATAGTTGAAACTTCAAAGAAGAACTGACTGAAGAAATAAAAATACGAATAGAGTTTGCTTACAACAGATAACAATTTGCTCGCGTCCGCGTTTTCAGTTGTTGACTCGCCGATATTTTCACGGTTGTTAAAGAGTTTTAATGAAACATGCCAACGGGAAACACGAAAAACCTGCAAATAATTTATCTGCAGGAATTGAAAAAACATGGGTAGTCGAGTGCAGCTTTGATAAAATGAAAATTTCCACGTTAAAATTTAAATAACATTTCGATTCAGTCTAAGAACAAAAACGTGATTTAAATTAATACTCTTTTTATAGGCCTATTCAATTTAGTTTCAAAAGACTGTTTAAATTAAGCTGATGTTTCAATTTTATTTTTCAATAGTACAAACGTTTTTTTTATATTTTATTTAATTGTTTATAAAAAAATCTGAATTTGTTATTCATTTTCATTAAGGCAAAATTAAAAAACACATTTTTTTCAAATGTTTAACCTTATTTTGATCGGTTGTTAAAAAATGTATTCAAGTTTGCCAACAGTAATTAAATATATAACATGTAATCTGAGCGGTAAAATCTTCAGTCTTCTTTTTCTTTTCACACAAAATAAAGTGTCATTAATGTCGTGCGTCATCCGGACTTTCAGAGGAAAAAGTTACCCCCTGTTAAACTTCACCCAATTAAAAAATATTCCCACTTCATTTTCGCGCGACCCTCAAAACTTGAAAGATAAATTCGGTGCGGTAAACTTTAATGATTAAATATAACGAAGAGTGAAATTCTTTTACCTGCTATTTTTTTACTTTGTTTTATTTTCTCATATTTTGTTTACTTTTTAATTATTTGAAAAATCTCGAAAAATTGATAACAAGCAAACTGACTATCATCTTTTTGTAAAGACCTTTTTTCATCTAAAATAAAATCCTGAATTTTTCAATGATAAGTGCACTTTCGCCAGAAGAAAAAAAAAGTATGCGATGTAATTAATCACTTTTGCGAATGTAGCATATGTATTCAACCGGAGAGAAAAAATGTGAGTATCGGAGAACTGATATAAAAACGTTACGTTTTCGTACTGGCACGCGAAACTGTACAAAACATCGATAATGCTGCCGAAGAGCAATTTCTTTTTACGCATCTTTTATGATGTTACGTTACAATTTTCAGTTGATACTATTATTTATGTACAAAAAAAAGATAAAGAAAAAAAGAATTGCACTCTAAAATTCATCGGAATAAATTTAATGTAAATCAAATGCATATATAAATTTGTCGAAACGCTAATAGTAATTTTTTCTCGAATAAATATAAACTTTTTTTTTAATGCAAATTGCCACTCACAAGTTTTATGTACACAGATTTGTACGTGATTTTTATTTTGCACGAATGACAACATTTCAGTTTGATTCAATGCTCAGTGGACGATATTAATAAAAACAGAGTCGCAGTTGAATATTTTAACGTTAAATAGAAAATTTCCCAACTTATTTTCTCAAAAAAATAACAGAACAAAACAAATGTTTCACCTATAAATTATGAGCGAATAATTAATGCTGAATCTGACAAATTAATTGTGAAAAATCGGGTTTAATCAGTGTGCGAATAAAAATAATTGAAAATTCAAACATAACTGTCGAAACTAAATTTATGATTAGCGCCGACATGAATGAAATCAATCTGAAAAATAAACCTTCATTTTACCGAGTAAAATTTTTATATTCGTGTTCATTTGACGTTCGGATATGAAATATAAATAAACACTGTACAAACACTGGTACTATCTCCCGATCGTGTATTTATACTTCAATTGATAATTACACTCAACCCAAATAATTCGTATTTGCACACGAAACAAGTCACATTTATTTTATCGGTCGGATCAATGTTGCGGGTCTTCATCCCACGGTGTTGTTTGCACGTTTTCATTCCGATCATCTCCTCTAACAGTTCCCAATCACAAAATGTTTGCCATCCTGAATGTTTATCATTGTACAAAAAAAACCGCTCAGATCGTCATATCATTGACGTGTTTCGTTTGACATTTCTTTTGATCGTCGTTCAATCGAGATTACTTGTTTGAATTTTTGTTCATTTTTTACCAAGATCAATCAATTTTCACCAATATCAATCTATTGAAATTGATCAATATCAATAAACAGAATATAATTTAGCGATAAGTAAAAAAATTTTTCGTACAAAAATTTTATTACATTCTTTGAAAGCGCAGTTGCAATAATCGTAATTGACGTAGTTCTGCGAAAGCTTGCCCAGACACAAAGAATTTAAAAAAGCAAAAGAAAGTACCCCATAATTAACTCGAATAATTCTTATTATCCGTCACTGAGTGTCAAGTCGGTAATTTGGATTACAAAGAATTCGAACTTTTAACTGGACATCATATTGAATTAGCCAATTCAAAAAGTTGGCGCAGTCATTAAAGTCAAGTGCAACTGCATTCATAATGGATCTATTGTAAATAGTTTGATTGTCCTTGGTAATTAATTATTGACAATTATATTGTTTGCACAGCGAGTCATGTTCGGCTGCGTACTAATCGGACATTATTTTAACTGTTATAATTTACATTGCCGCTTAATTAGCTATACTAATTAGGTTGATCCAATTGTTTTTCTGCTCATCAAATAACATAATTAGAAAATCTGCCATGGAATTTTGAAAAGAAATATTTTTCCTTTTTTTTCAATATATTTTTTTTAAAGAAATTATTTCAGTTTTTTTTCTGTTTTGATAAAAAAATGTAATTGTTTTTGTAATCTCTTCTATTATTTCGACAAATAGCGGCACATGTTTAGAGGCAGGAACGTTAGTCATTTCGGTAATTTCAGCAGACACATTCGTCGGTACGTGCACATCTACAAATCGGAATAGGATCAAGCAAGCACGTTCTAATTACCTCCGATTAATTAACGTAGTTCTATCACGAGTGCCATGCTGGTGCATAATAATTCACACGAATTGGTTGACTAGATTTCACAATACCACCCGGTACCTTGTCGTTCTTCAGCATCACGAAATTATGAACAATCAGAGGCAGACTTTTTAGGGCTGGCTGTTTGGTGAAAACTCTCATTGAATAACGAACGACGTGTCGAAATTGCAAAATACATTGTGATCCGAGCGTCAATTTATCGCCGCTGCAGAATGAGCACAAAGTATCGTTCATTTGGAATGCGCTCGCTGAAATGATGCGTTCTTTTTCATTCGCTTTGGAAATTCAAAAATTCGAAAATTGACATTCATCTTTCAAACTTTTATCTTGTTTTTTGTTTCTCCGATGCAAATTTTTTATCGTCCCCTTTTTTGTCACACCACTTTACAGATAACTGAGAAGAAAATTGATTCGTGGAAAAAATTGATAACCCAGGGGAAAATTGATGACTTGGCCGACACGGACATGAAAATTAATGCTGGATGCTCTTATTAGTTTGCTGATTCATCAGAGGCCAGATTGCTTTTCAACGACAAAGAACAGGCTGTCTCGAAGACAGTGTCGAAAAACTTTCTACCGTTGAGAAACTGAAGAATCCACTCAGGGTTGCTTTCGCGCTAGAATCCAGCTAGAAGTGGCGCAAACTATCAACGCGCGCACCTCCTTTCAGACTTGACGTAAACCGAGTGTTGAATTCCGCCTGAATTGATAGACAGATTATGAGCTGTATTGTCGCGCATTGTCTCGCGAGCAGCTTGCGTTTCACAATTAATTTTGAAAATAATGTTTGCACGCTTGAGACGTTACAAATTATGTTAAATGTGCTTGTAAACCTTCGATTTCAATTTCATAGAAATCCAAAATTCAAACTAATGAAATAAACTATAAGTGTCTCAATGCAAATTAGAGACAGTGACAAAAGTTTCAAAATCTCCATATGAACTGTTGAGAAGTGAATATTGATGTAATTAAGTTGATATCATTCAACTACAAAGGGCTTTGAAACTGAGCATCTAACAAAATTTGTTCGTTACAATGACGAAGCCTTTGGAATATTAGAATAAATTTGCCCGATTGAATCAAACGAATTGTTCATTGTTATTGATTCAAAAGTGATGATATTTTTTTTGAGAACCAATCCCTCGGTCTGCCCTGGACATGTTGTTCTAATTTCAAACAATACGATGATTAAGAGAAACAACTGCGGAGTAGAGTTATTGTGTGAGAAAGAGAGGGCCCTTAAAAGTTAATATAAACGTATTGTCAGTAACAATTTAACTTTGCACATCTGGCGTCCTTATTTCACGAAGTTATTCTTAGAATGGAACCCTCGGCACGGCCGGACTTCTAGCATTCTTCTCTTCAGTCAGTCGTAAGGGATGAAAGCCGGCCCCGAGGCGACACGAAAAATAACGAGAAGAACAGAAGCGCCCCGCTCGCCGGCGCTGTTTCAGCTCTCTTAAACATTCATTTGTCCCCAAAGCTGGAAAAAAAGCAGACAACCGACGCGAAATCAAATCTCCCAGCAGCGAAGCGATTGTTATAAGTGCAGTTTGAAATAATAGCGACCACGATCGCGATTCGCGTAACTATACTTTGCACGTCATTTCTTCAGCGACAAAATTTTCGACCGACTTCAAGATAAATTGTTTCGACGTTTTTCACTTTTCACTTTTCTTCTTGCTCCAATTTTTTGTTCTCTTTTGCTTCCAGTGTTGGAAAGAAAAAAAAATTCTCCCCTTTCCGTGCCAGCGAAACGTATATTCAATGAAGAAGTGGAGGGTGTAATAGATTTTTCAGCGAGAGAAAGTAAACGTTTGTTCAGCGAAACGTTGTTGCGTCTGAAAATGGCGACGGACCGAAGATTGATACGTCAGGTTTATGAACTAAATGTTGCTAATAGCCTCCTCCTCGAGAATGCGATGAAAACTTTTTCTATTTTTTCTTCTCTCTCTCCCGCCACTGGGTACATCTTTTCGTGACCTGGATTACACGCGAAATAATTTGTCCCTAAAAATATAACAAGACATTTGAAAATGCGGCAATCAAAAGTTGACCCGACAGTTTTTTGTTTGGCATGAATTTTTGTCAATCGTGGAAAGTTGTCGAGTTAAAATTTGTCCTCATTATCGGATCAATTTCCACACGTCAAAGTTTGTTCAATTAGGGACTCAAATAAAACTCAACTCTGAGCTGATGCAACTCACGAGGTTGCATTTATAAACACATTTCGCTGATTCTCAGCAACCCCGAGGGTTACTTTATTAATGAAGCACATGATGGGAAATTATCCGTCGCAGTCACTCGGATAAGACTCACTTGCTCAGTCTGTTTATACCAGAAAATCGTAACGTCAACAAAGCCCCGACATCTAAATTGCATCGATTGTGTGTTGACATCCACTGCTAGAACCGTCATTCTCACTGTGCGGATAAAGACATTGAATTAAACATTGTGTTTTGACAGCGACAGAAACGTAAACTCCGGATAGGAAAAACAAATTCGGCCGATTTCTTGGGAAAGGCTGGGCAAAATCGACTTTCTTTGTTGTGCATATGCTGCTGCTGAAAATTGCACGATCTCAGCGACCGTACAAAGCGAAGTTTGTTGATCGATTCAGTAATTGGCTTATATTGCATTGGCAAATATTTTATCGCAAATGCAATCGGTAAACAGTCTCTCGGCAGGATTCACGGCGCAACATGCACGCGATCTTTCCGGCTCAAGTTAAGCAGACGGATGATTAAACGTTATTGTGCTCACTTTTGTTTGCCCGATACATTTTAATTGTATTGTTCAAAACACGCGAATATCTGATCTTCAACTCGGCGTAAAGTAATTGCTCGCAGTCTTGATAAACAATCTTCAGTCTCATGAACGGTTATCGTGCGAAAAATTTCATTTTTCATTATATATCATAACTAAGTACTTTAAACAGTTGGAAAAGTGTTTTAACGCGGTACAAAATTCTCTTATTCAATTATTAAATAGTTACGATTTGATCTAAATTTCAAATTGGTATACATTAATTTAGTTTGATTTTGTTAAACTAATGTTTACAGAGCTTTCTGTCAAACATTTTATGAAATTTCTAAATCAGTACAAACAAAATATGAATATTAATTTTTTATGACTATAATTCTATAAATATATGATGTTTTGATTTTCATTATATAAAATTTTTAAAATTAAATCAGTGAAACAAAAATATGAGAACTGTTTTTTAATTATGATTTTTTTTCTTCCCGTTATAGATATGAAAATCAGCGTGTCACAACTGCGGTACTAAATTTCGCTGCTGATAAACATTTTCATTAGTCCGAGGGGAGAAAAAGGAGGCTGAAAAATTTATTGGTGTCATCAGTTGTACGACTGCATCAATTAATCATCGGCGTGAAATTTGAAACTTTAAATTAACAGCGAGTGCCTGATGGTCTGGCGCACACCATAAATGACACGTTGTTTAGCCCGGGTTGAGGTTGCAAACTCCCTTTAAAAAGGTTGACATCATTTAGTCGGTGCCACTAAAAAGTAATTTATACGGCAAATTTACATAATGCCGCCTAGATATACGATTATGGACAGACCCGTTATTAATTCCGTCATTCCCTTGTTTACACGCGCAAGCCTATAATAATAAATCGCGTCACCTGTTCGCGTTAATTTGCAACTCATCGTCTCAAATTAGATGGAATCAATGAAAAATTAACTTTGCATCAGTCCGACGATCATTCATTGTCAAGTTTTCTCTGCCAACAACTATTATCGTGCTTCAAGTTACGGCAAAAGATGAGGGGGGGAGGCAACATTTTCATGCGATATCCAGAGTTTCTGACACTTAGAGGATCAGATTATGTTCACGTTCACAGGCTGAAAGCTCGGGCGAGTTATCGCGTTGACGTAGGTGTATGTTTTGTTCGGGATTCCTCTGGTGTTGTGTAAACTAGACTTTGGGGAGACGCTGACCCGGCGATACTGGTCGGTCCAATAACAAAATGTCAACCTACCGACATTTTATTTTCATTGACGCTATTGAATTACACTTTCAACGTCATATCAATTTAGCCGTACACCCGTCCGCTGGACCCAGCTGACTCTAATTATATTAAAAAAAAAGAACTCCCGATGACGTCAAAAATACATTTCTCAACTTTCTCGTCATGTGCAAAGTTCGACCGTGACGCAATCCTCTTCGGACTAAAATTAATTTATTTTTCGATTATATTTGTTGGTTGTCTTTTTAACCCAAATAAAATAATGTTCAAATGAGAATTCGATTTTGCAGGATGGAGAGGAAAGCTCGTAAACAAAGTTGAACTTTAGAGATGGACGAAAACGTCATCGTTACAAGGCGAAAATAGATCTGTTTTGCATAAAACAATCGCTACGGGGTAATGTGTATACGTTACACGTATGTTTAGCAGTACAAAATAATGTAATCCAAATTGTTCATTTCAGGTGCACCAGTTTGTCTAATTTCCGGGCATCAGTCAACGATTCCTGCACTTCCAACGTGTTATTCCAACGAAAATCTTGTTAGGCCACTCCCTCCGCGCGTTTACGTAAGGCGCTCCCCGGCAATATTCTGCATCCACTGTCCTGAATTTATGCTGCGCCCGTCATCCGCAACCAACTTCTTCGGCAACCCGATCGGTCATTTTTTATCGACTTTTAATCGTCTTTCAGGATAATGCTTAAACGCAACTATCGCCTCCCACAAAAAAAACTCTCAAATTTAAATTCAAAAGGTATTATATATTTTTTTGTCTAAATTTATTTTTTGAAATAATTAAATATTTCACTGAATGGGTTCATGGAAAAGTAATTTGTTTTGACTTGAAGTCGGGATAATGATCACTTGAGAAAGACAAATGGTTCTGGATGTCACAATTTAAAGCGTCTGGTGGTCGCAGAAAAAACCCAACCATTGGACATTAATTTAACGAAGAAAAAAGGCAGCAACCTTGATAAACAAGTGCGAAAGGTAAATCAATTGATCTTGCCGGACAATTGGGATCTGAATTGGATCTGAGTTTGCAGGGCATTTGCTTGATAAAACGTCGAGACGATTAGCGTCTAAAAGGGTGTTTAAGCAAAAACCATTTTCCTGGATCAAGTCGGCTGTACAAAAGTTTTAGGAAACGTCAATGGGATATTAAGTGAGGCGCTCGACGGATAGTCAGCCTAGTCTGGGAAAAATCATTTGCAAACAACTGAGCCTCGGAGTGTACGAATCAAACAATCCTCGCGCATTTGAGTCATTTAGAAGCTTCACTCCACTATATCACCGAGGCTCGAGTTTGAATGAAACGCTCCGCTACTTGAAAGACTGTTACACTATTTCAGCTAAGTCCTTTACATCTCTTGTTCCACGAATTTCAAGCAGCACTTTGTGCAGGAGGGCCAGTTTAATGGACTCCTCTGCGTCATTGCGAGTCCAAACATTGTTCTTCGGCTCATTACAGGGTCAATGCAACCTCAGAACAATGGCGTTGTGTAAGTTGAAATTTATGCAGGCCCCGCGGGCTGCGTGAATAGAGCCAAAACGAGTGAACATGCTCACAATCCGATGATGCTTGGAAAACAATCGCTTTGACCCGGGCGGTAAAATTTTTACACTTGCCGTTCCAAGAAACTCGTGGTAATGAACTGAAGCTAAGCTATGACCGCTGTCTGGCCATCGGCCAAGCGGAGCAAAATTTCAAAGAGTTTTCGCAGCTGAGGATCGACTCGTCTCTAAGTCGGCCGGATTAAAGTCAGATCGTCGACACGACAATCCTAATTATTAGTCTGGTGTTTGCTGAAACAGCAGATCAGTCTTAAAGTCAGTCTCTTGACCTGTACATCTCCAACATTCTTTCACGATATGAGAAACTTAATCTCGCGGATACAAATGAAAAATGTGATGGAACAATATGAACTAATAGAAACTGTATCCTGAGACGCTCTCTTGACAAATTGATTCTTTACCTAGAATGAAAAGAAGGAAAAAGTTACTTTTTGGAAAAACATCAAAAATTAATGATGAGTTACGAGAAGTCTTTATCCTTGTTCCAAGTGGTTTAACCAAGCTGAACTTTGCGAAACATAAAAACAGCATTTAGAAATCGAAAAGAGTGATTAGCTGGCACAACCAAACTATGACTGATTTTAAGAAAAGTTGCTTCGTAAAAAAGTTTGTGTCGTGAAAAGTACGACGAGAGAATGATTTCTGGCGAGCGAGCAAAGTTTTAATGCTCTTCTTTATTGGTCGATTAAAAAATTAAGAGCTGATACAATTGGTAGGAGTTTGAGGCAAATTTGAATATATTTCGCCGCACGGAGTTATGTGAAATGTTTGCATACATATTTTAGATGAGCGAGCTGAAAGAGGATTCGAGAAGCTATCTTGGAGAAACCTTTTCTCTGCGGATGATACTCTCAGCGACGTTTTGATAAAATGTCATCAGACAAAAACGGATGGAAAACGGAATTGTTTATAGAGCGTTTGCACTTTGTTACAAAAATTATGAATTTTGAGAAACTTTTTAAGCTCAAAGCTAAACTTAGATGAGATGAATGTAATACGTAGAAAAATATTGCAGCAAAAGAAAAAGACAGGACCGGTTATAAAAAAAACGGAAAACTAAAATGTTACACCAATTTCAATGCGATATAAATTTGAATCTTGAGTTTAATTTAAAAATAAAGTTTTTTATACAATTTTCCAACAGCTGAACTTTAAAACGTCGTCCAAAGTTGCTCTTTTCCAGATTCCTTATTATCTTTTAAGATCGGACTTTCTTTTTTTTTATTCCTCACAAAAACATCTGAATAAAATAAAACTCTTAACAGAAATTTACATCCGAGAAAACAGCGGCTATAAAAAGTTGTGATAAATTGTGTTTTCTCTCCTCTCTCTCTCTCTCTTTCTTCAAAAAATTACTCGGCATTCGGTGAAATACATTTGTGTCGTAAAAGGTTTTACACAGAACACTCCATTTTTGAAAAGCCAACTTCTTGCTGGGATCCTTTACTCGTTAATACAAAGTCCTTATTCTTGGCAGTTCGTTCACTCTTAAAACTTTTCATATTTCAAACAAAACATCAAAACCTTCCTTTTGATAAAAACTTGAATGAAAGTTGAATTTCAAATTTACGAGAAGATAGATTTTTACAAATGAAACGTCCAACGGTAAGATGTGCGACTCTAAAAAGAGAAATACAACATAGCGATATCAAAGTATTGATTCCAAGGAGGATGGCAGTTATGCTAGATCTCAAGGGGGTGAAATATTAAAAATTCGAGGTAACAGCATTTAGATATGACAATTGATATACGACTCTGAAGGGGGCAAAAAAATTCTCGATATCGAAGAAAATAAATTCGCTTCACGATTTATGTTTTATAATGTCATGTATATACCGCTCGCGTCTAAATACATTTTATTTCGCTGTGAAAATGTTTTCCGTTCCAATTCGAGAGGCATTTTTTTAATACGTTAAAATAAAATGCTCTGGTATTACAATTACCGCCGTGAATTAAACGACATGATGAAATTCAAATTCAAATTACCGTCTCATCAAATGCAATTTTGTCGCTCGCGAAATCGTGTCCAGCGATTCACATAAACCGACGATAACAATCATTTTAATCTTTACGCTCGTTCACGACATAAGAATGACGGGAAAAATTAATGAAAACAACAATTTCACAAACGGGCCATTAAAATTTTCCAAGCGAAAGAACCGATTAAGCGACAACATATTCGAAACTTTAAAAGCCCCGCAATTCAGCTTCCGCTGCGACAGCGGAACATCCAAAAAGTTTCGCTCCAATTGTCCTAGAAAATTAACTTTAAAAAATCAGCAGTTGCGACACACCGATCGAATGATTATATCCGTGGGTCACCTTGACAAGTCCCTCCTAGCAGACTATTTTCATCACATACAATATGCAGAGATACAGGGGTTCCAATTTCGGCACCGGATTAACATCGGAACTCATTTTCCTCCTCTTAATCCAATGTATCATATTTTCTGTTTCCAAGACTTATTAAAAGAACAATTACACACAAATATTCAACAACGTTTTGTTTCGTTCTCTATTTTTAATTCCATACTCTATTATCACGTTCAGCAAAGCTAATAAGCAGGCTCATTTTCGATGCGTTTTTTGTGGACCTCTTTTTTTTTTATAACCGACTTCTATCCTTAATGAAAAGCATAATTAAAAATCTTTCGTTTGTTATTTTTAAATTTAAATGATTTCGTAAGGGAATGAAAATATTATGAATTGCAAATTGTTACGGAACTCTTAAAAATTATAGCTGGACGAAAGAGTAAAATATTTAGTATTCTGGAATGATAAATTTCCTTTACTTTGTTTTGTTTTTTCGAAATTCATGAAAATTATTATTTAGCGAAAAGTTTTAATTTTTTTTCAGTGGATTATTTATAAGAGTAGATTCTATTACGAGCAGTGGAAACGTCAATTTCAATATCGCTCATATTATTCTAAGTCAAATTTGATTAAGACAAATAAATGTAGGTCAAAATGTTAGATTGGCAAATGAAAAATCAACAGAACCGAAATGTTTCCTAATGCCACATGCGTCGCCAAGGTGAAAAGGTCCCTAATTGGCACATTTAACTTATTTGAGTTTCGAACCGTGTACTTTTGACGACCAAATGAATCATCGATTCGGTTGTAAAGTGTTACTAATGCCCGACTATTCGCATTCTTACTACTGATTATACGAATTGCTCGGGATTATATTCCAGTCGCGTTGAAACAGAGCGTAACAATTATTTTTAACGCTGGAGAGGAACAATTAAATTTATGTTTCAATTAATTCGGCACCTTACATTGGCACAAAAGTATTCTGGTATAAGATTTTACGACACGAGAAACTCCAGGCTTTGTATTTTCTCCTGAAATGTTGTTGCAAATTTAATCAAAACTTTTGAACAACGCATTTCCCGTCGCACTCGGATGGATTTTGCATTTTTAATCATGTTTGGTTTCATTTACTCATGTATTTTGATGTATCTTGTTTTTTTCCGTTTCTTGTTTGGCTGAGACAACTGGAACCGTTCGAGTTTGAATAATCAATGTCAAGGAACGACTTGGAAGTTACCCGAAAACTTGTCACCGTTATTTGGACAGAGGAAAAACAAAAGCAACTTTATGAATAATACAAAACTTGGATTCATAAATGCGCGTCGCCACCTTTTACAAACAAGACAACCCCGGCGAGATTCTAAATGAAGAAAATTTTCGTGATGGGTTGGGGCTTGAGATCAAGTGGAAAACCAAAAACTTGAAACAGTTTCGAGCGAGATGGTTCAATTTAGTTTGGTCACGAGTTCGACTTGTTTCAGGGCGAATAAATAATCTTGAAAATTGAAAGAGTACTCGGACTCTCCGACGCTGGCTCATCAGAACCCACTAATTAAGTTGAATTTTCAAACTAAAAACATTGTTAGCGGGGCAAAAGCGAGATGTTCGATCCCACGCTGTGTGGCAAGTTTAAACGAGTTTCGGGCGACAAGTGTGCGCCCGATTGGCCGACGCCGAGTTCGCTCGGAAATGCGTTTTTTTCGCGGCCGCAATATTAACTTTTGTATGTCATACAAGTGGAGTTATAATTAGTCTCGTGATTAGACACACAAACACATCTCTAATCACGTACCAGGTCAGACCGGCCAAACAATTATTTCTCTCTGTCCTACTTTCGCGCGAAAAGTTAAAAAGTTAACATGGCAACTGTAATGTTTTTCGACGAAAAAATAAGCACTGCCATCTGGTCGTCAATAAATTGAACAAACAGAAAATGGTTGGGGTAAAAAAGCATAAAAGTTGTAAGAAAATTTGACGTTCTTTTAAGACAAACGCGCGATAATGGAAGGTATAATTTTCCGATGAATGGCATTACTTAGGACGAAGTGAGAAAAAGTAGTTTGAAGACGTGAAAAACTGTTTTCTCTGTTGAGAGAAAAACAGTTTTTTTATTTTCATGAACACTTACCCTCTGCGCCTTTCTCTTATCCGCTCGTTGATTTTGGTGATAAATTCGACTGAAGTTACTGACGATCACAGGTACCGGCAGCGCTATCACAAGTACTCCGCTCAACGAACAGACACCTCCGACTACTTTGCCGGCGATCGTTTCCGGCACCATATCACCGTATCTGAAACAATAAAAAATTTTTTTATTTTCATCTCAGAGTTCAAATAAGAATGAGAATTATTCGCAAAAATGATTATTGGTATTTCTATGTAGATAAAATTTGCGCAACATCGAAATCAAATTAGTCTCGTTCCAGCTTGACAACAGTGGAATGGAGAAAAAAAAGGGAAAGAATTTTAAATTTTTAAATAAAAAAAGAGATAAATTCGTCGGCATTAATTGAAACAAAATCTTAAAAATTTTATTAATGCGAGAATATTTCCTGTCGAGTTTTTCTTCTCTGTTTAATCAGATTGGCATCTCAAGGCAGATTTAAATTTAGTAGTAATGGAAAAATTAATATTGACATAATTGGGTTGCAGACTTTTCATTATTGCAAACAAACTAAATCCCTTTTTCACCCATATTTCGATAATAAAAAGCGAATGTCGTGCTTTGAAGCCGGTCCACCTATTCGAAATCAAAAGCGGCGATTCGTTATCTCAAGGCATTTTCTTTGCAGCCTCGCGCGACACAATGAAACAGCTCGGCACAAAGGTTCTGTGTCGAAAAAATAATGTAAATCGCCTCGTGTTTTCTTTTACCTTTGACGAAATACAAAACAACTGACAGTGACGTAATAACTGTCCTTTTCTCGTCCGGGTGTGAATGATGTGATTGCATGATAAACTTGCGCGTGAGTCACTGATGAATACTGCATTTTAATTAACCCAGTTTACAGGCATAATAAAAATGAGACAAAATTTCATAAATAATGAGCCCTCTACGCTGCGAAAAAAAAAGGACTGAGATCGGACCATCGAGTGCGCGCGTTTCGGTTTCATATGTTTAGGGGGGAATTTTTTTTTTTTTTTTTTCGGTCGCTGTGGATATTAATAAACTCAACCGTCAAATGAAAGAGGTCATAAAAGTCAACACCCCCACCTCTCCAAAATGAATTAAAATTTGCACTACAATTTTAGTCTAGTTAAGGTCCATTAAAGTCCATAAAAACCGAATTTTAGACAAATTTTGGAAACTCAGCACCCCCACCTGCCAATTTTTCTCAGAGCAGATCTGGTCATGACCTACAAGTGTACAAAATTTCGATCAAGTTCAATTCAACTCTCGAGAACATTACCAAAAATAAAGTGCAAGTGTATCTCAGACGCAGTTCGCGCGGTGACGACATTGAAAATTCGTACACACAATTGGATCGATTTCGCAGGCAATTTTTC
>JAAMPD010000500.1:0-48808 GCA_025266255.1 Trissolcus basalis | reverse complement strand
CTTAGACCGACGGTACAATTTTGTTTTTATATTTAATTTTTTATTTAATTCTGTTTTCTTGTTTTTCCAGAGGATCTTTTGCCGAGTATTATTTAATGCCTTCAATATCGGTGTTGTATACTGTGTGTCACACTCCAAGTTAGGCGTATTAGTATTCGAGAGGAGTAAATCCTCAAATTGACGGCAACAAAAAAATATCGTCCACAAAAAGTCCTGAGTTTATAAGCAGGCGACTTGGACACTATAAATGCTGCGAATTAGGTTCCTTCAATTTTCCGGCCGAATTGTTCCATCTCTCCTGACATAGCAGCGATAAATCGAAAACTCGTGATGGATTGTCCAAAGCAAACAGAAAAACGTCAGCCGTGCTTTTGGCTTTTGGTTCTCTCTAATACAGTCGAGTTTGTCGATCCGAGTGCAAAAGATGAAATTCATCCATCGTGCCCTAGCAGAAAAGAAAAATCTACGAATGAAAAATTGAATCAACTTGAAAATTTAATAACAAAATTCTGTAAGTGACTTTTAAATTTGAAAAAAAATAATAATACAATTGTCTGTGCACAACAATACAATGAAACATATTTGCATTTTTGTCTGGAAACATGAAATTAATGAGATTATATTTTGAACATTTTCAGAAATCTTATTTGTGGGAAAAAAGCAATGCAACATTATTTCAGCCTCCGGAAATGTTATAAGTTGTAAAAAGAAATTGCCAACTCAAAGTTTGAGACGAACACACTTGTCACCATTAAACTAATCTGCGGAGACTTCTCACATTATGCTTCCGGCTCTTCGCTCACCGCAGGGAGAATAATCGAACCGTGACCCGGGCAAGCTTAATGAGAGAAGGTAACTATGCTTGACGTTGCAGAAACAAAGCTCACAAATGTTGTCTCAACACAAATTGTGTAGGTGCATTTTCATATGTCGCGCACTCAATGTCTTCATTATTTACACCCCATTACACGACGGGTGTACACACTTTGCATTAAAAATGACACCGAGCTTCAAATAGACGCAGCCAATCACCCGGAAAAGGAGATTCGATTGCTTGTACTACGTTCGTATCAATCATTCATATGGTATCGTTTATGAGGGACCTCTTATCCGAGAAAGTGTCTCAGTTATTCGACTTATGTCATGGTAAACAAAAACATCTCTCGGTATTTAACATTCAGGTGATGGAAGAAAAAGAAAATATTTAAAGAGGTCGAAGATTTTTAGTTCATGAAATTGTTTAACGGCCCTTCGACAAAACAGCATGCATGGTGAAATTGTTTTTCAAGTTTTTCATATTTCACAAATGTTAAAGGAAACAAACAAAAAACTGTTTTATTTTCATCCACCGCCTTATTTTTCAAATTGATTTTCAATCTGTAAATATTGCTTCGAGTGAACTAAAGCAAAGCATGCTGAAATGATAATTTTTTTTTTTTTTTCAGATTCAAATTTCAGATTCTTGCAACTTGGTCAGTAAGAGAGAAAATTTGTATCGCCAAATTGGGGACTGGATGAAAAATGCAAGAGTGAAAGCAAAGGCGCGAGAATATTAAGAGCGAGGGATATGATGATGATCGACAAACTTTTGTCAATGAAACGTGGTCGAGTTTCGAGCATTCGGTACCGAGGCGAAGAGTCTGGCGGTGGGCCAAAAAAACCTTCGGATACGTGTCCCGAGACGCGCGAACACGATTGCCTTCATCAAAGGGAATGCCGAAATCGATGCATAACAAATTTGTACAGGAGCTCAAAATAATGCCACATGAAGTTTTGGATTTTCTCTCAGCCGGTAGGGCTTTTTTTTTCTTTATTCGCACCAACTCGTCCTCTATCGTTTTCATATCCGAGCTGTACTTTCGCATCTTATCAATTTATTCAGAATCAGGAGCAAGCGGCACGTAGTAGTGTGTATTTTTCTGGCAACAACTCCTCGTCGAGCAAATTCGCGTGTGTTGCGGGGTTGTATAGACGTCGCACGAGCTCGGCATTGCAAGCAGCCCTGACGTCAAGATTTTTCGCGGCGCTGCGAGAACTAAAAGATTATTCGAGTTGCTCGTGGCTTGAGACTTATCACGATTAACGTCCGCGCCAATGCCAATTAGCGCCACCGCCGCTAATGGCACTTCTCCACCACTTTTCAACGTTCGTTGCATTCAAAGTCAGCAACTCCACACCCGGACAATAAATTTGTTAATCGTCCAGACTGCGGGCTCTTCAAAATTGCCTTTTCTTTTCATTAAGCCACAATGCAATTTTTGCGTGCCACCCTTTGGGACACGTTCAACGCTCATTTTCATTCACGATTTTTTTTTCTTTGCTTGTTTTTTGTTTTTGTTTGTTGATTTTATATTTTGCTTTTTTATAACACGACAAGAATAATGCAATAAAAGGCTGCGGCTTACAAGACGTTTTAAGAACTACTGAAATTTCGTTCACCAAAAATAGATCATTTTCGAGTTAAAGTTGCTCTGCAATCGTTATTCGTTGAGTTAAATTTATGGCTTTTGTACCGCTTTAACGAAAATCTATTCCGAGATAAAAGATGACCAATCTGTGAAAAATGTTTTACAAAAAAGTTTAATTTCGAAAATTGAGCGAACAGATATTTCATGGTAAAATATAAAGAGTGCGAGGGGGGGGGGGGGGAATTGAAACCAAAAGCGAATTATTTCAGCGAGCAAAATGTTTTGTTACCTTTTTTTTGGGGTCTTGAAAAAATAGCGCGTTGACTGTACTTATTTTTTTTTTCGTTCAATTCAATTACACCGCTCCACACGCGGTCTTTATCGATTCCATTATCACATTAAATGACGGGTTTTTGATTATTTCGCGCCGTTCTGTTCCGCTTATTATTTTCGCTCGTGAAATATAAACCATTCTCATGCATTTTTATTTCGTTCGTGTTCAATCATGAAACACAATTGTCGAAATGTTTATAATACGATAAAATTTTATTGTCTCGATCGGTTTTGGTTTTCAATATCGCGAAGGATAAATTTGGCTTTGAAAATTGTCTAATAATCGGGCGCGCCAGTTGGTGCGGCGAAATCAGTTGCCCCATTGTCTCTCGCGTTGTCGTCAAACCGTACCGGACGAGTTTAATTTAAAACAAACGAAATCCGACGCCGATCGAAAACCGTTTATCCTCCACTTTTGAATTCAAATTTGCACAATCATTCATCCTCCAGTGTCGAATTACAATGAGCGCTTTATTTTTACTGTCCCGTCGGTAAAATTAACTCGACGTTCACGCTTTAATATAGCGACTTGCCGTTGACGAAGACTAAGGTACAACATCGCGAAATGTAATTTCCCTTCGTGTCAATGGCGCAATCTGAAAGATAATCTTTTCTTATAAGTTACACGTAACTTTCGACTATCTCGCTATCAGAGCCTGTGCCAATTGTACAACTCTATCTTGGCTTCAAACAAACGTCTCTTTGTGTTCCCTGTCTTGGAACAAGGAAGAGCCAGACAAATAATAATAAAAATATTCTCGAAGGAACAGACAAAGTGTTCTCTGTCAATAAACCATACATGACGTTACTCGGTTGTCTATATTTCGAGGCTTTTTAACCCTTAAGCTCTTCATTCAATCATATTTGATTTTCTGACACATTTCAGAATTTTGTCCATCTCAAAATTTAAATTCAACTCACGAAACTTTTCGATGCCTGATCGATTGATTTTTAATGCAATCTCGATGTCAAATTTAGTTCATTAGAAACAGATAGACTGTTTTATTTTTTGCTTCTTCGAAATAAATCAGTTTTGTGTAAAGGGCTTTTCTGGGTTTGAAAAGTATATTTTGTCAACTTAAGAGTATATATTTATAATAATTTTGATGATGTAGAAAAAAACGAGGAAAAGTGGTTTCTGTGTCTGACAAAAATCGAGACTTCGATAGTTGTTGAGAAAAGTGTTCTCCAAGTCGTTACATTAAGAGAAGTTGTACCATTCACACATTTGTCTTGAAGGCGCAATATAACACGGTCAAGAACTGTCGAATCGATATAGTTGACTTGCAGAGTTGTATTAAGTTTATAACGTTCGTACTTACTTTGTGTACTTTTGCATTCAACGAATTTCTCATATATACATGTGACTTTTTCTTTTGTTTCGTTCGCTCTGGAATAGCGATATATCGCTATCGGAATATCACGTGTATACGCGTGATATTCATAAGTTTTGATTTTGCATTCCGCTATGCAAAATGTTGTTCTACATCGACCAACATGTTAATTAACTTCCACGACGGGACGGTACAAACTACAACTAATCATCTAAATTGTTCCAATATCCGTACAAACTGCTGTTCAAAATTTACAACATTCCGCCCCGCGGAATATCGACTTGGCTCTCTCCTCTTGATTCAAAACAAACTTCGGGGCGGAACGTCTTTCCCTGGTTTCGCCTTTCGTTGTTTAATCAAATCTCATTGACATTCCGTCAGACCCAATCATGCCTCGTTTTATCGTCCATTTTGTCATCTCGTTAAATTTAGTCTTCGTACGACGGTGATCTTAGAATGTCGACCTGCCCGTCAAGACAGGCATCTAACGAAGTTTCAAAATTGACCCTTTGAGCGTGTTCATAACATGAATACTTGAACGACCACCAACACGCAGATCGACTGACGTCGTACGTACACACACAGAGATCGTTCGGACAAGTTTTGGAAATTTCATCAATTTTCGTTTTCCGCGCTACTATCCATCATCAAATTAGTACCGATATCAGTCGGGCTAACGTTAAGTAAACATGGATTAATTACAACGAGCAGTTCTGATTAATCAAAAAGTGCAATTAATTATACGTCAGGGATCGATTACCTAGTGTAACAATTTTTCCATCTTATTTCAAACGAGTTCTCATTTTGATTGGAATTTGATTCAATCAAATGAAACAAAATGAATGGAAGAAAATTTTGCGATATTTTTTTTTTTTTTTTTTTCATGTATCTACTTGTTTTTATAATTTCGAAATATTGAAATGTGTAAAATTCTTTTGCTATAAATAATTTCTAAATTTTACAACGTTTGAGTATTATGTAACACGGTTGTGAAACTTTCGAACCTGTTAGAATTGTGAACAAAGAAGACTTGTATTTCCTAGAAGAAATTCGTCAAAAACAGAAACAGAATTTAAACATTGGACACCTTCTGTTTCTGCCATTTCTATTTACATTTTCAATTTTGACAAAAATAAATTCTTATCAAAATGAAGCCACTGATTTTGTTGGAACTCCAAATCAAAATTCATTGGGTACCTGAAATCAGATGAGACAGAAAACAAAGCAAAGTGAAATTTGCAACGCATTTCCCAAACAAGAAGTAAATTTTTTTCTGAAACTATTGGCGTATCTTGGACGAAAAGTCAGTCGCCGGGTTTTCTGGAATTAGTCGAACTGATCGCGAAAAGGAAGGTCACTTCCGGTAACAGAAAGAGGCGGCAGAATTCCGACAGCAGAATTCGCCCCACCCGAAGTGGCTTTACAGCCCGGCCAAACAGATCGATACAGACATAGGTGCCAGAAGCTTTGTGTTCACTCCATCTCAGCCCCCCATGACAAGTGAAGCGCCGAGCAAGACATCAGTGCGATCGCCCGCCAAATGTACTACCAGCGAGATCGCGAAAACCAGCAGCGCGAACAAATTTCCCTGCGACTATTTATCAAAAGAGGAAGAATTTTATCCCGCGCTCTATTCATCATGCGAGATGTTCAATCGAAACCGCGAGAATTTGCCTGGGGTCATTTATATTAGCATTGCGAATCATTTATAATAAAGTTGCATATAGAAAGTTGAAAACGAGGTGCATGAAATTGAAGGATCGAAAATTTTGCACAAATTTGTTGGGTTTGAAAAATTATGGCCAGTGGTCAAGGTTGCTTACTGTGCAAATTTTTCGATCATTCAGAATTATTGAACTGAGGTATAAAAAAACATTTTAACATCTTTTCATTATGACTTTGAATTTAAAAATGATTGGCAAATATAAAAGTCTCATATGTCCGTAACAAATCAAATATTTGAAATTGGAAAGTACATAGTTAAAGATTGGTTTTATTTTTGTATTAAATAAAAATCGTTTTCATGATTGTTTTTGTTACATTATCATTACATATGAAAAAAAATATGAGTGTTTTTATATCCCAAAATATTCAATAGGTCTCAACGAAAATATTAATTATTTTTGGTCCACGTATTTGAATTTGTGTTTAATTTAGACCAATGATCTAAAATAAAATATTTCATTTCGAATTAAGCTTAATGGATTATTCTGATTTCAAAATATAAGTCAGATTGTTTTCTCGGATATAAATGAAATTACAAGAAAATTCAGTTTCATATATAAAGTTTTTCTATTTCAGACGTACATCAAAAGAAATTTGTTCGCGAGAGGAGAATCGTCTAATTTTTAAAACCACTTTACTTTATAATCCAGAGCAAAAATCAGCGAGGCTGAAGGCAAAAACCAACATTCATTCGATTTTTGACGAACAAACAATTTTTAACAAAAAAAAGGTTAACAAATCAAAATATCTAACAATCAGCGAACAACATTTTTCATACATTTTTCACATTTTTGGTCCAATTTGATTTTTTTTTCTAATTTAAATCTACAATTTTTTACATTCGATCAGAATGTTTTGTTTTTTCAATTATTTACATTTTCAACTACCATTTGAAAATATACAATAAAAAAATCAAATTTTCAAATTACAGGTATAGATCACTTCAACCAAAAATTTTGTGTAACCATTGGGGATGCTTTCAGTTTGGAATATAACTCCGCAAGATTAGCATAGACTATCGTAAAAAACAGGAAATTGGAAGAACGGCGGAAACAAGTTCAAGGGCACCTGAGATTGTCCGCGATAAGTTATATCATATCAAACAACGATAAAAACTTGATAATGAACCGATAGCCTTTGCACTATCACGGTTGATTAATTGTAGCTCCCCCAACGAGTCGATTATTGGATCTTTGAATCTAATCGCGAAACTAAACTTTGCCCCTAATCTTTGGAGTTGAATCAGAATTTCCTCCAAGTATATGAGTTTCCCTTTGCCTCTGAAATGCTTTTATATTGAAGTGCATTATCGGTTTCGTTCAATGATAAAAAGCTCTGAGTTAGTTCCGAGTCATAAACTATAAATTCCAATTTGACATTAAACACTTTCATATGTTAATCTCACGGGGATTAATTGAGTGCATGAGAACGGTTGCTCCGGTTGAGAACTTTTCCATCTAGATGTGATATTGCAGGACTGAGGATATCTTAATAGGTTTACCTCAGCATGGTTATATGACAGAGCCACCTGATTAATTGCACTGCGATACTGACCCTTGTGAACCATGTGACCTTAGTTGGCTTGTTAAGCGAACACTATATTATCACGGCATTCTAGTATAAATGCTCTACTGAGTAATCAAATTGTTACAGTTACGTACTACTTTAAAATGATTTAAAAAAGTTACTGCAAAAGGTCTGGTAACTCACGATAAAAAAACACTTTTTAAATTATAAATTTGAATAAAAAAAGGAATGAAACTCTATTTTCAGGCAAAAAATCCCGTTTTAGATTTGTGAAGAAATGTGCTGGACGTTTGATTGACGATAACAAATCTGATGAATGATTTGTTGGGAATAAATGTTTTGATAAGATCAAAAAAATGGTCGGCCGAGAACATCTGTCAAGAAATAAGCTAAACTTGAGGTAATTTTAAACGTTGCTTTTTTTCGGTTGGTTTATGTGTGAAAACTTTTTATCCCTTATACATCAAAAGAAATTAAAAGTTGGAAAAAGCAACAAGCATATGTAATAAGCACCTCTGCTTAAGCTCGACTGCTACAATGGTCATTCATAAACATTTCAAAAGTCCAGTGTGTATATATATACAATTAGATATAACACTCTCTGATCTTTGATAGCGATTCCAAAGTTCATCTGCTTTAGGGTGGAAAACGAAAAAAAAAACGAACTTATCTTTTTCATCGTTTTGATAAAGTGCACAGAAGTTGAAACAATAGCTGACATTTTGGTAAATTGGAGGTCGTGATATAGATTAGTCACGCCCTTCGAAACGCGCGCAGATACAAACGGCTTATAAACACGACACGATACGCGCCACGTCATTTATTACTATGAATGCATTAATGTAGCGAATAATAACCAATTCGAGACGGTGAATTTTCGTAACTTTTGGCTGCGAGCAAAAAATCATTGCGAGAATTTCCGCGTACTATGTTTTTCTTCTCTTTTTTGTTTTGTTCCTCCTCGAGGAGAGCTTTTGTTTTGACATTTTTTATACCGTCAGATTTCGAGAAAATGAACGCTCACCGAGACGAAAACAGGGAAGACGTTAACGACGTGGAGCGTTCGAGTTAGCGTATAATTTATACTCGAAGCGAGCACAGATGTGCCTAATTTTTTCTTCTTTTTTGTCAAGTCCGCAGGTAGCTCCGAAGTTTTCGCACTCGGTTATAAATAATTCGGATCATAATAAAAGTTTTTTCCACCGTGAAGGTACTTGGTTTCAACGACTGTTCATCGAAAACTAAAAATACCAAAGCTGCACACGACGCTTCGAGCCACACTTTGTACGATATTTTGTTAAATGTTTTGTATTACATTGAATCTTGTTTTCGCCTTGAAAATTATAGTTGGTCTAACAAGTCGAAACTATAACAAGCCTAAGTAAATTAATACTTTCGAAGCTTAACTTTGATTTGACTTTTTAATTTTTCGGATTCACAATTTACTTTTATTTCATTTATGATTCTTTTGCCCAGGAGGAGATTGAAGCGAAATTTATAAGAGCAATTTATCATCGATCGTGGTCTATTCTGTCATTGTCGGATGAGGGCATGAAATTCACCAGACCAAATGTTACATTGAATTTGCAACGAGGTAAAGAAGGCGAAAAAAAGCGTATCTCTCAGGAACAGTGGATAAATCCAGCAAAGGCACGACTTTTGGATTCGACCCGTCGTAATAAAGTGGAGAATCTTGCCAATTTTACGTAAGCAGTACTCATCACTTCATGAATTACAAATCAGGGAAGTTGTAGCGATGAACCTGGTCAGAAATCCGATCTAATCGTACCTTATGACTTATTAAACTGGCTACGAAGAAATTGAGATAATAATGGCTTGTTCGGATAATGTATAGACAGCGTATATCATTTTGTATGAAATGCTTATTGATTCAAAATTTGTGCCGGCGCAAAAGTTGCCAAACAACATAAACTCCAAATAACAATCGAAAATCGTTGCCACGATGATTATTAATGTTAATATAATATTATCATAATTGCATTGACCATGGACAAAAACAGTTAAAAAGATAAATTACAATCGAAAAGATATTTTAGTTATAATAGCGAGCAGACTGAAATTCAACGGAGCAACCTCGGTTGTAATTTCCCCAGGCATATTCATTGCGAATTATCAAACGCACAATAAATTATGAAATTTCGCAAATTAAATGAGTCGGAGAATTGAAAGATCGATATGATTTCAAGCGAGTGTTAATACCAACGGTTTAACGCAATCTAATAACTGAAATGAATGCAAAATGAACATTGACAATTTCAATTAACAGAAACTTTCGTCGGGAAAACAATTGAGGAGTTTTTAACTTCTTTCAGATAATTTTTTTTCTTCCCCCCTCTCCTTGCCTTCTTCAAGTCAAAATTCAACTAGCTGAACTTGCACGCAATATTCTGCCAGCGTCTCTAACTAATTTGAGTGAAACCCATTTCTAACCGAGACGTTTCCAAGTCACGGAATAAGAAAGAACAAGAAGTGCCCCGGCTGGTCCAGTAATGTGAACATTTTATTCAACTTTTAGGTTTCAAGAAATTACCTTGTTTGAAAATTGAGGACCACTCGTATACAATACGTGCTTTATTTCTTTTTTTCTCGTCTGATAAAACTAAAATATATTTTTAGGCTAAAGATTGTCGTTTTACTTATTTATCCTAATTATTATTTTTTTTCTGTGTTTTTTTTTTTCAGGAGATAAGATCTGTGGAAAAAAAGTAATTCCGGACGAATTTGAACGTTGTTGTGGGGAGTTCTAGGACGTCTTAACCTTTCCCTTGATGATGTTGGGTCTAGAGCTACCGGTCGTATCATCCGTCGTTATCGCACGAAAGCTTCCACCGAAAGGCACGCCCTTCGACCTTAAGGCTCTACTGCACATGGTGAAACGACACGCCACTTCTGACCGACGAGAGCTATATTTTTGCATTATCCGGGTACCAACGGAATTCACGGACGAATGGAGTGCAAGGTCGTGCAGTGATAAAATATTAAGGCTGGAATTACACGACAACTAACGCAATAAACTTAATTCACAAAATAGACCGAATATAAATTTCCAAAAAATTTATATAAAACGAGCAAAATGAAATTACACTCGACTTTTAGATGTTTGTTTTTGGTATTTATTTTGTGGGTTTTTATCTTTTTTTTTTTTTTTATTGTTTACCACTGGGAGTGTTTGGATTTATTTGCTGCTTTCAGATATAATTTTGATTTTCTAAAATTCAAAGATAATTCCATTTCCGATGTGTAATTTTGGTTTTCAATTTCCAGACATTTTAGCGGAATCATATTGAGATAACTTTAATGCATCGGAAACGTCCTCGGAAGGATAATAAATTGATTCAACATTTCAGTGCATGTATTTGTGCATCTTCAATAGATTTGATGTGTGTTAATCCATTAGCAGCTAGATGAGTTGTTTTAACTCTATATCACCCAAACTTGCATATTATAAATCAGGTCGCTAATGCAAACAAAACATTATGAAATCTAAACTGCGAACATATTTTGCCTACAATATTAAAAAGAACAGAATCACGAGCATCAATTTTTCAGCAACATTTTCTCCTACACTTTTCAATTTATAATTTATTATTTACTATTTTTGTTTGTGTCAAAGTTTTGTTTTTCTTTTTTTCTGCAACTTTTGTTTTTCATTTATTTGTTCATGAAAGTTTCGCAACAACTCATAAGACAAATTCTTAAACAAACTATTCAGCGAAGAATAACGTTACAAAGAGTGTGTTTTCGTTTCGGCAAATTTTGTACCTCGTGTTGAGCGTTAATGAACTATGTCGGCCCATATACCATAACCCTGACGAGAAAAGGCAAGTTGGACGCGGCCATCAAATTGCAACGACTGCTCGAAAACTCTCGGCGTAAATACGTTTTCAACGTTAAAAGACGACGTTTGGTGTGCCATTGCATTAAACATTTCCACCAAAGCGCCGGGGACAGTGATCGATGATTTCCCTGTAGAAAAAGACTCCAGCGCTCACCAGTTGGGGAGTTACAACTTTTGCGACTCTTTTTTGTGCGTGAAATCGTACCAGATAAATTACTTCTCTGCGGCCAGGAACTTTTTTCCCGCCGCTGCTTTACCGATCATTCCAATCAAATTAACGAATTCGACTCAACTAAAATGTTGAACTCACTTAAATTATTCGACGTCATTAAATCTGTGAAAATACGCCCCTGGGCATCAATAAATAATTCAATCAGCCAAACAACTTTATAAAAATATACCAGTTTCGCGCGACAAAAAGTTTTATAAAAATAATTCAAAACATTAACTATCGTCGGAAACACTGATGTTTTTTGTTACACACAAAAAGGTGTATAATTTATGAATGTATACATAACATAAAAGCTGTTTTCTCGCGATGTATTTAATAATGAAAATACAAAGGAGAAGAATTTCTCCCCTGATGGTAATTCTGAGAGATAGTTTTTTAATCTAAAAAAAAGTGCGAATGAAAAAAATAAAAAAACGTTCCGGAGGAAAAAGTTAAAAATCAGACGGGAAAAAAGATTTCATCTCGCGGACGAATTTCTGAATCGCAATTTACATCGTCCGAGCACGTGTGGGCTTTTGATTTTCACGCCTCTTTCATACTATGGAGTCAACAAAACGGTATATCGATCGTCAAAAAAACCAGGTTAAAATGATTTTCGATGAACTAGCTGAATCCATTATCCATAAGGGCATTAAATCATTTGTTTAATGGGCGCTTCTTCATTCGCAAAGGGAGGGGGAAAGTGGAGCGAGAGGTGGGGGGGGGGGAGAGATAAAAAATGTTGCATCTCGTTGATCATTCGGGCAGGCACTCTCGCGTATTGTGCGCTGCTTACGAATATTCTCGCGAAATTACTTCCCGGACAGAAATAATTATTGGAATTGCCACGACAAAAATAACCTCACTTTTTGCAATCGTTTCCATTCAAATTAGCATAAGTGTAATCAATATTGTCAATGACGACGATCGAAAATTCTGAATGAAAATTCGCGTTGTAAATTAGCGACAAGTGCCATTCACGCTTCGAACGAAGATATACAACTGTTTTTTCCCTTATCGATGTAGGAAGAAAAAGCACGGGCAACAAGTACGACGAATCGGAATAGAAATTGTGATAATTGCGAGATTCAAGCTGGACACTCGAATGGAATATACCTAATTGAAGGGTCGACAAACTTTTTTTCTTCTGTTTTCTTGCAAAATACAAAAAAACCGTTTCATTGTGATTTCTTATGCTGCGAAAATCATTTGCCAGTTGTTATGATTGGTTTTTTATTTTAATTGACTGCTTGATTTATTATTGCATGTAATAAAATTTTTTCTATCATCGTCCTTTCATTTGTTTTGATTTCCTGTTTCCTTCCCTTTGTCGAGAAAATGTGAAAATTGAAATAAGTTATGTTTTCCGTGCGATAACATCTCTGGCGCCGCAAGTCAAGGAAATTTGTTTATGCTGGATAAGTACATATCAGGAACAGTGTAAGGACGTTTATCATTCGGTATGTTATTCCACCGACTGCCTAGTCAAAGTGCCGTGCTCGGCATACTTGGCGAAGAAATTAATTTGTAAGCATTATAATGTGAGCAAATATTGACGTACTTTGACGGTTGCAATCAAATTTATTTCAAGTTCAGACCTTAATTATTTCCTCGCTGATTTAACCAGATTCCGCCTGGTGCAATTCGTCCTCCAAATCAAACTTCATTTCACTACTTAAGTAGTACAGTTTCGCATTCATCGGACTCATCATTTTTTTTAACTGACGTAATAATAACATCGAATGAAATATTTGGCAAGTGTAGTATTACATTTAAAAAAAACTAATAAATTAATAAATATGTATTGGCATATGTAACATAAATATTTGTATATATGTAAACATATATATATGTCAACTTTATATGATGGTTCCAAAAAAATATATGTTTAAAGATATTTCAATTTTGTGTTTTTTATATAATTTTAATATATTTTCTGATAAAGTTTATACTTTTTTTATAATTTTCATTAACATAATTTATTGCCTTTATAAATAATGTAAATAATTATAGAATAATATATCAATATTATATTTATGTAACATTCAAAATATGTTTTGAAATATATTTTTGTTTGTGTAAGGTTAGATGTTCCTCAGAAATGTATATTTCGACAATATATGAAAGTCTTTATGATGCATATATGTAAACATATATGTTTGCTTACATATATCAAATGTATATGTGACATATGCTTCTTTATGCCTGAATACCGATGATCTACTACAAAACAACTTAAGAAGTTTGTTAAAGATATTTCACATGCCTGTCTACAGTTGGCAGCGTTCTTGAAGCGTGTGCTTATTATTGCAATCTCCTCAAACCGAGCACTAATCTCAACCGTAAACGCACCACCTATATATTATTCCAACCTCAACGATTTATTATTTTGCAAAATATCGATTACCCCAACTTTGATTTGAATGAGAATTTCCACCGTCCATTCCTTCATAGACATTAAATATTGAACAAACTTTTTTGCTTCAAAGTTTCACATTTAAGAAGATTTTCTTTCCTTCAAACTGGATTCTGATTGTTAATTGATATTTGAAATCTCAACATGGGATAAACGAGACTCATCTCGTGCTTTGAAATTATCTTGATTTTAATGCGAACATCCTGTTAAAAAAAATTACTCACTTTTTCTGCAACAAGATTTTCAAAAAGTTTTACGATCTAAAAGGGATTCTCAACGGTTGAATTATAAATACAGATGGGTCAGGAATGCGAGAGGGATTTTAGTAATGTTGTTTCCCTGATACCGATAAGAAGGGCAAGATAAAGGTGTTGAATAGCGCTTGAAAATTTGTGACGCATGAAAACATATTCGACGGACGATCTCGGTAGAAGATATGTTTATGGGCGTCGTGAAACTCAAAACGCGTAGTTCCGAAATCGCCGGATCAACGCTTCCCGGAGAAAATTGCTCGTCTAATTCAATTTCCAGGGGCGAAACAAAAAAAAGGGTCATGGTTTATATTTATGTAACCAGGGGAAAAGTTTAACTGATTGGAAAATAATCCAACGATTAAATTTGTCAACCCAGTTATCAGCGGTCCGATTGTGTCAATTTAAGTCGATTTTTTTTCCTTCTTTGCCCGTTCCCGCGTTTATTAATGTTGAGAAGTGCTTTTGTATTTCATAAATATCTTTCGCAAAACAGATGACGTCAATCTCCGGTAACTTTTTAATAACTTGAAACTTATGATGTATCTCGGTTAGCGAAAATAAACAAGGACCGACGTGTATATAACGAGAGTTTAAAAGCAGCAATTGTCGTGCAAAAATATCAGTGCCACTTGTGTACTACAATGACAGGGTGATTAACATTTCAGAACCGCGAGATATCAAATATTAATGGATCAGAAAATTCCAAAGAGTTTGGAGGGACACAAATTTTTTTCTTCTTTTTTACGAGCTTCGCATTTACAACGCGGTAAAAAATTCGGTTAATGAGGTCAGTGCGCGAATTAACCACGCGGCTAATGTTATCGGAGAGATTCATCTTCATTGTCGATCATGCCAAAAACCATATTCGTTGGCAAACAACCGAAGATTGATTGCAATTCGGTCATTGATATCCGCAATATCAATTTCCAGTTTTCGAATAAAATAATCAGAGAACAATTTTTTTAACAAAAAATTCAATGAAAATTGTAATGAAAATTCATTACGAACAAATATTTCTTTATGTTTACACGTGCAATTTTGAAATTGGAAAAGAAGGTTAATGTTGTTTGTGTTTACCTTCACGCTTGTGAGATTTTTATAAGCTGCAAAATTTTAATTCATGCAAAGTCAATAGTTGAATTTAAATTACAAAGGAAAAAGTGAATCCGCGCTTTTTTTATTGAGTTCTTTTTGTTTGGCCAAGGCATCATGAAATCGAATTAGCAAGAAGCGAAAGAGGAATCGCGACCGGGTGGTTAAATCAATTGCCATATACGCGCCGAGTCTCGTCGTAAAAAAAGGGCGTATATATGTACACTGGCGAAATGCATGCATGTTTATGTTACAAATAAAACACACGGGGTCGGCCCACGCGTTTTCATTTTGCTCTCACGTTTTCATTTCAATTAATTGCACATATACCCAGTGAAATATTAATTTTCCTAATGCCCTGTAAATATCAATAATGCTGCACCATGCATATACCGTCGTCGTCACAACACATCGTTTATGTTGTATGATACGAAATGAAATTAGAACGAGACTGAATATTACTCGCCAACAACAAGCACCAACCTTGCGAATTGCGTTCACAAACAAAAATATTAATTATGTTCGTTTCTTCTCGCTTATTTCAACGCCTTATTTTTTTACGACTCGAAAATTCAAATTTGATACCTGCGAAAATTTCAATTGTTTCACAGCTTTGCACAGCCCATAAACACTTTTTTATGAATTTAATTTCAAAGCTGGAAGTGTTATTTCTGTCGCCAACACTCGTTTTCATTTTATTTTAATCTTCTATGAAAGTAGAATTAAGTTGCCCGCCATTGTTCTCATTTTGGAATACGAGATAAGTCGGCGTTGGAGGAGGTAGGATTTTCATCGATCCCTCACCATTAATTCAAATCGGATTAGAAAAAAAAAGATATCGAAGAACCAGAGGAGATACGACGAGGCAATGAAAATTAATCATAGACGAGTTCGAAATGCGAGTACGACAATTGAGAAAAACCAAAAATTTGGCAACATTTCGCGATAACAGGGGATTGATGTGATGCGCAAACTGACATCGATGGCAAAGAAGCCGAGCAAAGAGTTGCGTTCAAGATGTGAGGTTGGGAATGATTTGAACGATTGGCAAACACTTGGGCCGACTGATACTGGAGCGAATCGCATTCTTGACGAGCACTTCGATCTGTAATTGGCGCCTGGCCAGATATAGATGGGCTTTGTGACCGCAAACTACCCCTTCCGTGTCTCTATATCGATGACCGCAAAACACACGCCTCATCGTACGTTCTCAAAAGTCAAAAATTTACATTTAAAATTACCCTCAAAAACTATACTTCCAAGCACAAATTCATATATACTGAAATTAACCTTTCATATCTGATCAGATATGAACCTAAATATCAACCATGAATTTTCTGAATATAAATTTATACAAAAAAATTAATATGAACAAATTTAATATCCATATTTGGTTCCTGATATAATTTCTGTCCAAAAATTTTGTTTGTAAAAAAATGTATTTTTTATATAATTTTTTTATAGATAAAGTATATATGATATATTGAAATAGGTTATAAATGTCGTATAAATATTTTCAGAAAGCACAGGTAAACAAATTCATAAATGGTCATAAATGATAAATTAATTGGAATTGATTACAGTGCAAAAAAATTGAATGAAATAATGTGGATGTGACATCGTGATTATTGGTCTTAATTTCCGAATAATTGGCGTTAAATTGAATACTTCTTATGGACAAATTGGTGTTTAATTTTGGAATCATCCATATGAACCTAATTCGGTAACGAGAGGGGGGCAGTGTGTGTAAATATAGAATCCAAAGAGAAAGCGGGACGAGGTGTATTCGCGTTGTTTGCAGTGCTCGCAACCGCGATCGACTATTAAGTTTAGATAATCCGTAGCGTAATGCGCTAAACACGCGAGATAATGGAGTATTATAACGTTAAAACCTAGGCAAATTTATCGATAAGTTTGTCGTCCATTCGCAGTTACTGCTTATGTCCTAATGGTTTTTACGGTTGTCCCACTCGTAAGCTACAGTCAACGCGGAATTATACACGATTATCCAGCCTTGTTATAACATCATTTACCACAAATTTTCGTACTCTTACTATACTAACACCATACAGGTTATAGTTTTGTTTACAAAAAAACGTTACAAAACGTTGTTGTTTACTTTTTCAAATTTAAATCATCCATTTCTGTGAAACTAACCTTTTGTACTAATTTAATATTATTGTTTACATTTTGAAATGTAAATCAACAGCAACTCAATTACTATTTTGAATTAGAACAAAATATAACCGAGGTATTCTAGAAATTTCAGAGAATATCTTGATATATATTTTTCTGTTAAAACACTTATTTTGCTTCCTGACCTCGATTCAATTTTGTAAACAAACTAACCTTTCATACTGCGTTCTTCTTTCTCTTCTTCTTTTTTTTAATTTTTTTATTCATGTTCATGTCTATAATAATTTTGGTTTCAGGTTCATTATTCCGAGGCACTTTGGCTAATTTTACAGCGCCAGTTTAGCAGTCATGATACACTTTTATAAACAAGTAACTCAAAAAAATTCCGTCCCTCCTTAATTACGAGCATGAAAAAATAATTCAACGAATAGCTTACCATTCGCATGCAGTTTACGAAAGAAGAAAAGCCCGGGTAACAAGTTTGCATCCGTAAGTTTTGGTGAAAATTTGCGCGTTATAAAAATGTACTTGAAAGATTTAAAAGCATTTGCACGAACGGATTTTATTATTTCAGTTCATGGGTTCAATTTACGTCTTTATTGTGCTATCAATCAAAAGTCTCGCGACATTTATTTTTTCATCTTTTCTCTCTTTTTTTTTTAATTTACAGTCCCAAACGAAAAGATTGCAGTGAGGATATAAGATCAATTATGTAAGCAAAATTGGTGTTTTAACCGTCCCGAAGGATCCGCAAGAAAAACGGCCGTGTAAAACGTAACGACCGTCACTATTCAATTAAGAAGAAAAAACATGTCCGACCAATTCAGATGGAAATAAATTTTCCAAGTTGACGTGAACTTCGGATTATTTCGTGGGTGTAATGTTGTCGGATGACAAATTGTCGGGATCGTTATGCAAATGCGTACGCGCAAAGTTCATTTACAACTGTTGTTAAAAGTGGCGGATTCGGGATGGTTCCGGGATTGTCAAGCGCGATTTAAAGTTTGGTTCTGATAATCGCTGAAATATTTACACGCCAGAGAAACCGAGTTAATATCTCACGTTCAACGACTTTTCTTGTTCTACAAATTAATGTACCGTGAATTTAAATTGGCATTACTTCTGACAATTAAATTGTTCTATTTTCAAAAAAATTTTCATTTGTTTGTTTCTTTTTTATTTGGAATGAAAGAATTAATGAAACATCTTTACAGTGATCTGTATCATTTTGAAGGCGCAAGTGTGCAATTGAAAGTTAGAGATAGCGATTTATTGCGAGCGAAAACAATGTAGACCAGTCAACTGTGGCATAAAAAATGCGAAGCTTTTTCAAACAGTGAATAAATTTCGTCGGATCTGTCCTTAACTCAGCAACGGATTGAAAGAGAGCGGAAAAAGAAAAGAGGAGCAAAAGAAAATGTGCGATCGAATGTATATACACTGTTCATTTATTTACATGCTCATTACGATTTTATTCCCAATATCACGTCTGCTATTTATGTTTATCGATGGCGCTCGACGTCTAGTATTTATTTTTATTATTCGTCCCTTCTTATTTTTACGCTAACCTACATTTATCAAAATGAATAATCAATTCAATTAAACGAGCTCGTTAAACTTCACACCCGAAGGTCAATACATTTTTATTCCTGTGCACTGGCAAATTTAATATACTTTTAATGTCCGGCTGAAAACTGTTTTTTATCTTCCAGAAGGAAAAAAACGATCTTGCTTGCAAAACTCAACGAACGATCGTTGAGTTGTTGATCACAAAATCAGAATTGTGTTGAAAGATTAAACTGGCGAGCAAAAATTCGAATTAAATTCCGTGGGACCTGTCAGTAAATCTGCGACTGAAAAAAAAATCAAAAACACAAATTCGATTTGGGATATCGAGACTTTTTAATCTTTCCAGGAACAAATCCCAGGGCGATTTAGCCTCGTATAAGCCACGTAATCCCAATTTCGACGTCAATCAACGGGCAAGCTGGATCGATACGGCCGAGGCAAAATATCGAAACGACGTCGCATATCGTAAAGCTCGCGTGTCCGGTCATTTTCTTCGAGATCAACAGGTGCCTCGAGGGTTTCTCGTGTCCCTCGCGTGGATTTCCGGATCGACGTTCGGCGAGCGATAACACATTTTTGACGCCAGTCCGCGGCAACTATTGTGTCAAATTTAGCATCGCGTGACCGAGTTCCCTCTCTCAGAAACGCACCGCGCTGCTTACTTATGCATTATTATAAACCGAATAACGTGATATTTACGTTTCTATACGTCGTTGCCATTCAATTAGAACTGCATTATCATAATGTTTCAATCCACGTTTCAACATCGGGACAAATTGATATTTCGATCTGCTTGCATTTTATATTTCATTTCATTATTTTACTTTCAAACAGTCTATTTATTCTTACCTACTTTCATTACAATTTATAATTCGTTGTCAATAATTAAAACATTCTTATTTTAAAACAGAGAATTCAACAATGGAAATTTATTTAAAACGTGTTTTTGGATTTTTTTTACAAATCGTTTTGACATTTAACAATTTTTCAATATTAATTTTCGACTAATGACGACTCTTAAAATATAATTTGTATATTTAACACCACGTTTTTTTTTCTCTCTCCTCAGAGGAAATTTGTTTATGATGGAAAATTAAAAATAAAAATTAGAAGCGTTCGAAATAATGCAGGAAATCTGCAGGTGAAATTAAAATAATGAAAAAATGAAGTAAAAATGTTCTGGGATATTGATTTCATCCGTAAACGAACAGTGTGATTATCGGAGCGATCTTGTTAGCCGGTGACATAATATTTCAAAAGCATCAATCATCGAAATATCATCGAACGAGTACAACTGATGGTTTTCAAGAGTTTCTCATGCAATTTGGATCGCAAGCCATGACGGTTCATTTGCGAACAATCTCTATAAATATTTAGCGCCGAAAATGATGCGAGGAATGAAATCCGTGAAAATTTACGATAAGCAACGGAGATATTTCGTTCGAAAATAAACCAACGCAAACAAATCGATCTTTAAAACTGCCGGGCAAACATGCCCCTTCGGTCATACGCTTTGATATCCTTGAATATCTTCAGCTGATCTATATATTTCACTCCCCCTGAATATCATCACGTATCATCGGATGTGAGTTCTTTTTTATGCCACATTACATTTTCATCATCTCTGCAACTTCCTATCAATAAATTATTTACAGAATATTTAATCCGGTCGATTTTTTTTAATTGAATTTTGAACATTTCAAAAAGTTGTACCAACAACACACGAACGTAAATAAATTGACTTTTTCAAAGGGCACAAGTCCAAAAATATAAAAATTGTAAAAAAAATAAATAAAATGTCATAAAATTTTAGTGTGAAAAAAATTAATTCATAGAAAAAATTATGCCACAGGCACACGCATGTGAAATATTTGCATCGAATCAATTACTCACGACTGTCATAATATTTTGTCAAAATCATTTCAAATTTATTTCTTAATCAAAGTCGCTTCAGATCTCATTAAACTTTAATTGAACGCATTCTGAAATGAAAGCAAACTCCGCTTGGGAGTTAAATGAACATCAGCTGGTGAGGTCGACGGATGACAATTTTTTGGATACGAGTGCGTAAACGATGCCGCAAAGTTGCAACATGATTGTCAGCTGTCTTAACGAAGACACAAAAATATCATTGACATAGATTCATCGTGCAGAAATAGAAACGAAATACACGCTCGCGCGACCGATGAATGACACCGAGATTGAGACAACTTAATGTGATCGAATTGTGCATAACAAAGAAATACACCGCGCTTGCCTCGAACTTCGCACGTCGTTTGGCTCCGCGACAAGGTACACAAAGAAAAATTCCACTTTCCGATGAATCACCAAATCGCGATCGATTTTACCGATAAACAATAACAGCAATCGTCTTTTTTTTCTTTTTTTTTCAAAAGTCAAAATTATTTTCAGGTTTGACGGAAAGTCTGTACTGTCAAAAATAGAATCACGATTGGTTTCAACCAACCGATTACTCACGATTGAAAAAAAAAAGATTTAACGATCAAAGGCGAAACTCGTTTATTTGCAAAAATCATGGCTCCCAGACCAAAAGAAATGGCGAACGAAGTGCTTCTGCGAAGCTGGCGAAGGAGCTGCGAAATGTCGGACCTCTGAGTTCATCAATAAATAGCCAGATAAAATATGCCGCCCGGATGAAAAGCGCTACGCAGAACAGCCGCTTCCGCTATTCGAACGTGCACGCGCCGCGGCGAGTGGAAAATTTTGATTCAATTCTATTATATTTCTTTGAGTGAAAATTTATCGAAAATTCGATTCCAAGACAAAAAGCGCAGTTGAAATGTCATTTTCCATAATTTGGTTCTCAAACAGATATTTCATTCAATGAACATTTTTATGTACAAACAAACTGTAAATATTGACTCAACAATTTTTATCATATTTGCATGTAAAAATTATTTTCAAGCATTTCCTTCTGTCTATAAGCAAAAAAAAAAAATCAAATAAAGAACAGTTTTTCGAAATAAAAACAAACAAGAAATATTGACTGAACAATATTATTATGTTTGCAGGTGAAAATTATTTTCAAGTTTGCGTTTGCCTTCGTCGTTATTAGAACTCACAATCATTTTGGCCTTAAATCTGTGACCGTGCGGGTCATTAATTTTGATAAATAATCCCAAAGCATTGAACAGGGTTTTGGATCCTAAGACCATTTGGAGGTATCCCAAATTTCGCAAATGAAAAGGACGATCTTCGACGAAATCCTGGCAGCTGTCTTGGCCCTTCAATCATCGGAGGTAAATCGCCTTATTAAACATTGCGAACACGATAAAGTATACGACTCATTTATGAAACTTTTGATTTACGACTTACGTTTAATAACAATAAAAACCCAACACTTGTTTGTCAATGGGGAAAAGAAAAAAGTCAATAGTTAGCCGATAATTTTTTTCCTCTCCTTTGGAGAAGTTGATTTTCATAATGACATTTTTAATTAATCGAGATGATAATGAAAAACAGTTGACAGAATATCGAGAGAGAGAAAAAAGGGGAGAGAAAAAAATTATTGAGAGCTCGGTTCTCAGATTAACCAGACATTGGACTGAATAATTTCGGAACGAAAACGACGTTACAACGGAGGTCTTTGAATATAAATAACACGAGAAAACGAAGAATCGAGAGTAATAACGTATACAGTTTTTTGCGCCGCAGTGAGAAATTCGAACTACATACACTCACGCTTTTTGTTGGGTCAGCGACTTTTTGCTCGCGTTTCATCTCGAATTGACTTGTTAATTAAAAGGTTCTCGATAAGCGCGGGGAAGAATAACGTCTTCATCCTCGTCGTTTCTCTCTTTTCGGCTTTCGTAATTTTCATCAAAGCTTATCTTAAACGCGTTAATTAAAAATTCAATTACCAATCAAAAATAAAAACGCCCTCTTTCAACAACTGTCTCTTCTATAAATCAAAATTTCAAAAAACCTCATTCCCAAACACGCGATTCACCGTACTAAAAACCGAGCGTGTAAAGGTTAAACCTAACTTGACCTTTTATAATCCCTTTTCTAATCAGATCTCTCTTTTCTCACAGCTGAAAATAAGTCTTTTCATGGCAAAAATTCACTCAGCTCGAAATTTTTGTTTTAGAAACGAAATTACTTCCAAACCTGAAAATCTCACAGCTTTTATTTATTTATTTTTTTTTTTTTTTTTTTTTTGTTATTTCAGAAAATAGAAGGAAAAAATAACAGAGTTACATCTGTTGAACGCAGAAGGGAAGAGCAGAAGTGAGCATTAAGTTACAAATATGGCTGTAAAATGGGTGCAAATTTTATTAGAAAACTCGTAAAAAGAAAATGAAGGAAACACATAAAACGAATCGTAAAACGAACCTCCATATGACACGATTTTTTTCATCTTCAAATTCAGCTCTCAATTAGACGACTCGGTGGATCAGATTTCAAAGTGGAAAACGAAATTTCCGAAATACGTTCAGGATCGCTTAATGTTACGACTATTGCAACGCCCCGAACCATGCTCAATGGTATCCTAACTTGGCATCTAACGTATCCATGAAAAGCTCTTCTTATGCCTACATGAATTCCTGTCCCATTCTGTTCCAACGTTACGATTTGATTATTGCAAAACTGATAACGCAAAACATGTTTTTTATTCGTAATTGTAAAAGTTATTAAATGTATACTAAATCTGTTCTGAATTTAAAAAAAAACTTGGGACAAAAATAAGGTTTTGTTTCTTTGCGTTTATATTCGTAAGAAAAAAATTACCATACTAATAGGTGGTTGATGATCCTGCTGATGTGAGCTTTCATTTACCTCAGGGTCGGGCTTTGTTGGTTTACTAAATAATTCGACCGGTTTTTTATTCCCCTTTATCCCCTTCACTTGCTACCAACGAGCATTAAAAGTCAAATTCATCAAAAGAATTTGGTGAATTCGAACGTATTTGCAGACGAGAATTTGCAACTGAATGTTCAAATGACTTCTGAAGAGATGGTTTCGCTTGAAAATGTTTTGGATAACGTTTTGAGCGTTTCTGAATGTTTCGAGGGGTTGCAAATTTAATTGCATAATGATATTCAAAAGTCAAGTTGAATTATGGATCTGCTAAATACCTACAAGATGACCGTTTTCTTAACCACTCAATATAAGTAGGTCGAGCATGAGTTTGAGATCCAGATGATCAACGACAATCTCAACTGAGGATTTCGGTAGGAATGCCTCGCCTCCACCCATTGAAAAATCTTTCAACCAGTGAATGAAATTTCTCCAACGAGGAATAATGGCATTTTGCAAGATAAAGAGGGGGGCAAAAAAATTGTTCCAACTTTTAATCGAAGCTTGGAAAGAATTATTCGCCGAAAGTTTGAAGTCAGAAAAATATATCCGAATCATTAAACTCCCGGGGCCATAGTTCTCCATTGTGCGACGAAACGGAACCATCAATCACCCGTTCGACTTTGATTATAAAAATTACTTGACACGCACTTTAATAGGAAAACTTCATTATGTCAGTCTTTTCAATCATCGTATGGAATTAAAATCTGTTTGTAAAATATTGTCTGCTTCGAGAATCAAATATTATTCATTTCTTTGCCATTGTTTGATTGATGACTTCTGGGGCGAAGTGATAAAAAATTGCTTCTGATAATTAAATGTCTCTGATTAATAGCCTTATTTAAGATCAGCTTTTTCTGATCAGAAAGTTCGATCCAAATTATCAATTCTTAATTAACCATATGGGTTTGACAGATACAATGTTTCTTGTAAACAATTTTTTTTTAATTTTGAAAATAAAATTGCTGCGTTGTACAATGTTATATTTTTAATGTGTTAACGATATATTTAATTATTAAAATTATTAAATTGTAAATAGTTGATTACAATATCCTAAAGCGTATCGTATATTTACTTTATCGAATATCAACAATATCAAAACATTATTAAAATATTGAAAAAACTGACATTTCTGACAAATTGAAACCAAAATATGTAGGTTTTTATACATTTTTACACTGAAATATCAAAGCTCGGCAAAAAGTCAAAAGTTTCAAGTTAAAAAAAAAGAGATTTAAAATCCCTTGTCGTGGTTTTTGATTAAAAAACCTATTTTGTTTATACAGTCAAAGTTAAACGTTAATTACAAAAAAGTACAAAAAATAAGCAAAGACCAGGAGATGTAATAAAACGTCCTCATTTGAACAGGATTTCTGTTTTGAGATTAAATAGTAGTTTTTATCAAATTTAAAGACTCGTTTCTAGAAACCTCTTCGCGTCATCCAAAATAAAGCATGTGTAAATCACGTTAATCAGGCTCGTGTTACTTTTCCAATAAATATCCTCGAAAATCCACGTTACTCAATCTAAGACTTTTGGAGGGGCCGTAAATCAAAATTCCCAAGGTTTTGATCTTTGTTCCCGTGAGGATTTTTGATTAGCTTGATGTCGGAGCAACAACATCCTAAATTTTCAAACTACCTCACCGGGGGTCAATTTCCATTAGGTTTTCGTAAAAGTTTCATCCCGAATCACCGAGAATCCAAATTTCCGACAAATTAATTTCATCGCAACCTGCAACGTAAGTTTAACGACGTACATCGTAACAACACAATTGCTATTGTTTTTTTTTTTTTTTTCTTAAAATCACAATTGACGAATTGAGGCGTTAAAAAATTAGTTTGAATTGATGAAAAAACATGTGATTGTGAGTACTCACCCTAAGGTGGTCATAGTGACGATGGTGTACCAAAATGCAGCCGGGATGGAGGTAAAGTTCGTGTCGTCGACATTCTTCTCAGCGTAGAACATGACGGTAGCGAAGATGATGATGGCCATGGCCAATGAGAAGACAAGGAAACCGAGCTCGGAGGCGCAGGACTTGAGGGTGTAACCGAGGATCCTGAGGCCCTGCGAGTGTCGCGAGAACTTGAAGATACGAAATACGCGGAAGACCCTGAGGGTGACGAAAGCACCGGAGACGTCGTCATTGTCCTTGATACCGAGGCCGATGTAGTACGGCATGATGGCGACGACGTCGATCACGGACATAACGGAGCGTGCGAACTTGCAGCGGCTCGGGGCCGCGAAGAGCCTGAGCAGATACTCCGCGGTGAAGATCATGACGCAGGCAGTGTCCAGACAGAAGAAGACGATCTTGTATCGCTCGCCGCACGAGAGGGTTCCGGCGCGACCGGGCCGGATGCCGCAGGGCACGGTCTCCACGACGTTGGCCAGGACGCTCACCGCGATGAAGAAGCCGGTGACGTAGTAGAAGACCAGGGCGGCCGTGGAGGTGTGGGGGTTCTGAAACGCGCGCCACATCTTCTGGCGCGGGTCGGTGAGCTTCTCGAGGGCTTGGTCGCCGTTCTCGCTGAGCTTGTCGTCCATGAGTCGCTCGGCGTTCTCGCGCTTGCGGTCCCGGTAGTCCTCGTAGCAGCAGTCGCCGATGACGTCCGGCAGGATGCCGAAGAAGGCCAGCTCCTCGTCGTAGCTGGTGAGACACTCGTGCTTGGGATAGTGGAGCTTACCGGTGCGGTAGTAGTTGAGAATGTGCCGGAAGATGTCCGGGTCGCGGTCGAAGAAATACTCCTTGCTCTCCTCGTCGTAGAAAAACTCGCGCTCGTTCGAGCCCAGCAGCGTGTCCGGGTACTTCTCGAGTGTGTTGCGCCAGGTCTCGAATCGGCGCCCGCTCACGTTGATGAGGAGCTTCTCGTCGTCGGCTTTGCGACGGTCCTTGGCGATCGGAGGCGGCGGCAGTGGGTGCGTGGCGATGGGCACCCATCCGATGGCCGCTGCCCGGGCGAAGGGCAGCCACGCTGCTACCGAGGCCATGCTCCTAGTCTGCTACACCTAGACCACCACAACTAGCATAATCCCATTCGCACCAGGTCCAGGACCGGGCGGCCTCCTACTCGCACAACCACATCTCACAATCCGCATCTTCGCACCGGCCCTCCTCCGACATTGCACCTTCCGCGACTGCTCGACTCGCTGCTCATTCGCCAATTGCCCGACAATTGACAACACCTGACAACCGTCCGAGCGTCCCGCCGCTGTCACCAATTTTGTACATCGTGCAACCCAAGCCAAAGTGCGCGACTCGTCCCTCCGCCCGCGTGATCTCAACCTCGCTCCCGTCGAGTTGTTGTCATGCAGCCGAGGGCCGGTGGGACCGACGGGCCCCACGCTGGGCGCCAATTGTCAGCACCGACGATCGCACGCCCGCTCGTCTACACCCGCACTCGCCGCTCCGTCGGCTGGCTCGAGCCAACGTCTTCCTTTCAGCGCAGTTATTTGTTCTCGAGTCAACCCACTCGATGAGTTGGCCACTCGCGACTGCCGGAGCTTTCGTTTCGGGGCTTGCGGCAGAGCCCGGCTCCAGAAGCGTGCTCGCAGCTCGCCTCGACGCGAGCAAACGTACCAACCTACCCGCGCCGCCTAGGCAAAATCCAAATTGATTTTTACGGAACAGCGTCAGTGGCGACGCTCGGCGTCCCAGCGCGCCAACGCAATCCGTCGCCCTGACAACCGGTGACGTCATACCGCGCACCCACACCCGCTCTTTCCGCGTTCTCGTCTCATCCTCCTCTCGGCCGGTTGGTCCATTCTTACCGCTGCCAATTAAAATTATGCTAAGCGACGTCGCACCTCGTCCCCCATGCCCGCACTTTCGTCGTTACAAAAAACAGCCAGCGGTGCAATCCCTCCAGCCGACGTGTGCCAACGTGCGCCAGACTCACTCGCACCCGAACAGGGTCACATCAGCGTGTACCGCCGCCTAGAAGTGGGCTAAAAATGTGGGTTAGTAAAGAAATAAATATCGCCCAGAGAAACAGAACGATGAGCTTTGCTTACCGTACGCACGGCCTTGTCCACTCTTACTTCTTTCTCATAACTTGTATAATTCATGCAAAAGTTCCTTCGTCAGTCAATGTCGCTCGTGAGAATCGCAAATTCAACCTTTACCCCGCTCCGTTACTGTGTATCTTTCAGATCGAGCCGATCCAATTTATCCCCATCACTTTCAGAAATATGTGTACTTTGTTCGGTACCTGAAAAAAAAAACACAACAACAAAATATTACTATTATTGACAAGTAAATGATGTGAATAATGTTGTAACGTTATTATTTTCAGTATTAAATCGTTCGGTTGACATTGTTATTTGAGATTTATCGAAAGCTGATCTAAGAAAAGTTCTCGTTTTATTTTATATTTTCACATTTTTAATCCCTTCGTTCGTGAAACGCGTGATCAATCCCCTTTTTGATGTGATGCAACATTCAATCCCACGGTTATTTACAGTTTAGTTCGTTTACATTATTTATCGCATGAATTACGTGCTTGATTTATATCAAACTCGAAAATCTTCTACCCGTTTACCGTGATGTCAATTTCGAATGGAAAATGAATACAGGCTATTTCATTGTTTAAAATTCATAACGCGGAGTTGGTATTCGAGTGCTAAACTTGACTCCTCTTCTTGCACGAAGACGCGCGGCTACTTTTCAAAGATTAACATAATGACACGATGTTTCTAGGTTAATTATAGAGCAAACTTGAGTGGCCAATTGAAACGAAATTCCGGGTTATGTTAGATGGCTTTTTAGCGTGCGACTCAACCGGTACCTAATTACAATGCGTGTAATACGAACTAATTGACCGTGTAATTTTACACCGATATTGTAAAACATTCAATTAACAGTTCCTACAAAAACTGATAACCAATTGGTTGCAAATTTTTCTTGTTCCCCAATCGAATAAGTTGTTTGTTGTTTTAATTGAAAATTGTTGGTCCATCGGGACAAACTGATTTTTGCCAAAATTGTCAAAATAAATGCGCAGTTTTACAATGACACATTTGTGTGCACGTTTCAATTTCAACACGAGAGATGTCAGAGCGCGATTCATAGCTACTTGCCGCCCCAAAAAAGCGTGCACCTTGGTGGGTGCGCCCTGCTTGTTGGCTCATGCCCCACCGGAGGCCGCGCTCCGCCTCCTCCCTGCCCCCGCAAGCGACGTTACAAAGTAAACTTATGCCACTAATGAACACAGAGACTATAACCTCAAAATGTAAGTGCCCACTCTTACGTGGAGGCGGCAACGATGGCGAATTTCAAAGCCAACATATGCAAAGCCTTTTTTAATGGCCGGGCACGAAATTCTGAATCTCAACACATTCCTCATGAAACACCGCCGATCAACGGGAAAAAAACATCCGACTCCTTGTTTACGCTCGTTTGCTCCAGAAATAACGACGGGATCAAACTTTCATCCTGAGAGATACAGGCTTGCACCGAAAAAAGCGAAGATTAAAGTTTAAAAAAAAGCCAACCCTCGCCCCCCTCCTTCCTTTGATACTTATCGCCCGAGCTAAAGGTACTGTGTTCTGAACGTTATAAAAAAACTGCCATTTTGGTAACACTTTTCAGTGTTTTAAAAGGATTTTTTTTATAATTTAATTAATTAAACTGGTCCGCCGTCGTATTTTATGATGTAAAAATAGGATAATTTTTTTGTACAATAATGAATTGGAGACGAATCAAAGGGAATTAAATTCTAGAGAGGATATGAGCTTTTGATTGATGAAAATATTGAGATTTAATTATAGCGACGTTTCACCGAGCATTAAAAGATCGTGGATATAAATGTGTGCAGGCGCTTAGTCACAATTCTCGTTGAAAATTTAATAGGGCAGAAGTCGGACCTAGACCCTCATTAAGTCTTGACACGACTGTGCTTACGAGTTTCTGTTTGGGATACGTGTAGACTATTGTGCGCTTCCCCGACTTCAGAGCATGAAGACTGCAATTCGCAGGCTTCTGTGTGTATTAGACTTCAATGGCTGTAAATTTTGCAATTCAAGTTTCGCCTGATAGCAGTAATATTTGCAGTCAACATTTCACGATGAAAGCTTAATAAGCCTAATATTATTGTTTCTAGTCTGAGCGTCGAATTGAACTTTTGAAAAAAAACGAAAACATAATATTTGAACGTCGGTCGAAGGTGGGGCATTGAATAGCTGCCTGAAATTAACCGGTCAAATATAAATCAAGTGTTTGCATATCATAATACTGCGCTCAGAAAGTTTCTTTTTTTTTCTGTAGTTTGATTATGAAACTTAAGTTGTCGTGAAGTTAAATAACTGTTATGTGAAAAGTTTTTCCTTCTGAATATCGGTTATAGTTAAAAATTCATAACTGCGTTTTTATTTGCATTCAAAAGACCATCCACTAAAATGGCTACAATCATAACATTTTGCAGCGGCTCCTTTTAATTAATTTTTCATTTTCATACCTAAATTTCTCTATTACCTACAACAATTTCATTTAATAAGACTCCAAATTTTTCAAATATCTGAAACGTTAATAAAAAAAATCATTATATTTTTTAATTCCACTGCAAATAAATGTGACGAGAAAATTATTTTATATCAAAACTAACAAAATTACAGTAATAACAATCATTCGCAACTGTAGCTTATAATTATCAGCCCAATATCCCGGAGAAACTCGGAAGGGATGATAAGCTAAGCCACACATAAATTTGTGGTATTGCTTTCAATAACTGAGGCTAAGTGTGGTCCGCCTCATATTTTATTCAAACATATAGTGTTACCAAAATTTAGGATGACTTTCCGTCCCTCCAAAAAGTGTTTAACGCATCAAAATCGAAAATTGTAATTTATGACGCACGTACTCCGAAATATATAGCACGTGATAAATTTTGAATTAAACTGTAACTCGGTGAGCTTTTCTGCATCGCTGATCAATTAAAAATTAAACGTCCATTTAGTCATTGTTTTTATTTTGATATTGCAAAATTTCATCATCAGCCCTGCAATTCGTCGAAAGATGCGAATTTAATTTGAGATTATAATTTAATTTAACCCTGTTTGAAAATGTAGCTCGGTATCTAAATGGTTTTGATGATTAAACAAAAGTTGGGATTTCTCATTTTGTGTTGGGTGGCAGACGCGCAAATGAAATCGCTCAAAGTTGAGGATGTTCCTTGCAAATGGAAAACTTATGTTCTTCTCTATCATCTTGCTCGATTTACATAATGTGCGTTTCGTCATTACGTACTTAATATAATTCACATAAAAGCTTTTGTTTCGTAAAACAATGCCGTTAAGCGATCGAATTGTTTACAACGCAAACAACCAAACTCCGATGATTTCTATGCGAATCTTAAATTCTGCCTGCGCGTTCCATTGAAATTTGCACGGTATTGAAAATAATTACTTCACACACTCCGATTCAATTTGCCTGCATCAGAATTATGAGCCCCACTAACGTACAATTATCGGTACTAAAAATTCAATAAACAGTCATTTGTAATTAAATCCAAACGATTTCATCCTCACCCTCCTCCACCACCACCTTGATATTTTCATTTAACAAAATTTAATCTCGTCGAACTTTTGAACTTTCGCGAATGTTAAAACACGCGGACACAGGAGAAGGAAAAAATGTTAAAATTTCACCCATGTTGTAACATGATAACTCAATTTTCTTCGCTTACGGGAAAATCTTAACAGCCGTTTTGCCTGAACAAAAGCTCTTCGAATAATAAGTAAACGTCCTCGTTAACAAAATTACACTGCGACGTTGGTACGAGATGATCTGATTTGAATGTTTAAGCTGCGAAATTCCGTATCCCTGAGAATGAATATACGTGACGTGTAAAAAAAATTAACAATTCGCCCATGGCCCGAGAGTTATGAACAAAATATAAAAGTTGGCATTTTTCCGGGGAATAATGAAAGTCATAAAGGTTCATTTGGGGCTATAAAATATGTAGGGAAAATGTTTATCGGGGTCGATAAAACGTTAGCTCCCTATAAGATTTTATCAATCAACGCATTTTAATCTTCATCGTCGGGCTAAAGGACGAATAATTGTTTATGCCCGCTTTAATGAAGACAATTTTGCGCGGTTATCGTAAATTTTTAAGACACTCGTTAAAACGCGCTAAAATTACGGCCGACAATAAATAGTCGAGTCGTAAGTTTCCGATACAATATAAGACCCTTCGTATTTAGGTTGCAGTTCATTCAATCGACGTATCTAACAAAAAAAAACAATATTAAAAATTAGCACAAACTTTCGAAAAAATATTACATTTTTAAGACAAACGAAGAAACTTCAAGTTATCTTAAGTTAAAAACTTTCTAAATGTTTAAAAATGTATTTTGTACAAATGAGACAGAAAGCGACAGAAATAAATTATGACTGCAAAACTTTTTTTTTCTAACCCGTTATATTTTTGTGGTAGTAAAAAAATTCTGTAACAAGTATTAAATCTTTTTACAAAAAACTGAAGCAGTACCTCGAGGTGTACCGCAGTGGTGTTTTTTTTTTAAATAAACGAAAACGAGTGATAAATAAACCAAACTCGTTAACGCAACTCCTGATAGGTTTGCAACGTGCAATTAAGAAATCCTATGTAGTTCAGACCCAAAAACCGTAGTAATTGCGCGCCTGCGTAATTTTTGTTTCTTTTCTTTTAATTCATTACTTTTTGCATTTTTTTTTTTTTTCATTTTACACCGCTAAACATCGCACAAACATTTTCTGAATGTTTCAAATACAAACTCATATACAAAAGTAAAAAGGATATAATCCAATAATGAATTTAAAAGAAAAATATGAAAGAATAATATTATGACAAATTAATTTGTTGGTGGATTTGAAAGGACCAATTTGCGTTGTGAATTGTTGGGAAGATGTTGAACTGAATCATTGAATTTTGTAGGAATAATTGATGGACTGATCCCCGGAATCAGAATGAATTTAACAATGACAAAACAGAGGATCCAACTTGAGCCCGGAGAGAAATAGCAGGGGGTCAGATGCGCCCGTTCTTGAAAGTTTACTTACAAGCACTTTGTGTACCAGAGGTCTCAAAATGAGATGTAACTAGGCTAAGAGATGATGACGCTCTGACGTGGCACTACCCACGGATTTTCAGCGACTCGATCGCACAACAACTTGACCGACATAATATCGGCTACTACTACTTGCCCACCGGCCGATCCGACAGTTCCACCTTAACGAAAATGTTATTTGAGTTTCGTATTGCTTTCCCGATAGTACGAACTCTTTGGTAACTTAAGTCGAAATTCGATTCCTCACCTACAACCTGAGGTCTCAAACTTTTTTCAAAAACAACCTTTTTTATCCAACTTCTTTTTTTTCAATATTTTCAAAATTTGCAAAAAAAATTCAACAAATCTTTTGACGATGAGAGATAAATAAAATGAAATATTTTTAGGCGATCTATTTGTTAAACTAATTCCACAACTAAATTTTTTTCTTATCTCAAACGTTGGGAGATTGTAAAGATAGAGTTTTTGTTTGTTTAATCGTTGATAGCATTCCTTTGATAGATACGTATCGAAGTTATAATTTACACAACAGGACGAACATCGAACGTCATAATTTATGAGTGCGGAGAATTGCCAGAAGCCTTTCCGACAGGCAAAACATTGCCGCGCTTTCACTTCCGCAAGAATAAATTCGAAAGTGTGTATTTATATACGTTCGGCCAATTTTAATCCCCTGGCTTTTGTACGGAAAGCGACGTTTTTGCGAACCATTAACAGGCATTTTTTGCCTTTAACTGTCTGTAGGGCGCAACACCGCAACAGCATTTCTGAAATGTATATTGGCGAGGCGATAAAAAAATACAAGGTTTCATTACTACATTCAAATTCGTGCGATAAATAATTTTCCATTTCATAAATAATAAACGATCTCGTGATTCAAGTCTTTTGTACAAAAATGAACTCCATTTTCTTGAATTATGATTTTTGTACAAACAAAAATTGTTTGTGGAGAGCAAAAATAAAGGGCTTACAACTTTTAATAAACGAAGGATAAAATAATATTCGTGTAATTTTACAGCGTCTTATTTGAGGACTGAATCAATGTTTAACTGAATGCAGAATTTGCATCGTAAATGCGTTCACATGTCTCTATGCATTTCATCTCAATTCCGCACATTTTGAGCTTTAATTCCATATACATTCCCTCTGAATTCTCCTAATATAAGTATTCCCATTGTGATTTATCACTATCTAGCATGATTATATTAATAATCGACTACGAAATATATTGTCTTCCTACATACAAAATTGCACCATTCCAAAAAAATAAAACTAAAATAAAAAGGCTGCCAATTCACTCGACGAACTTTGTTTCATGTAAATATTATTTCCTAATTAGTTAATTAGAACAGGTCTGATATTGAAATCGAAACCAGTTTGAGAATGAGAATCTAATGGAATTTACATTTATGTAATTGAATAACATTTTTGGGGAGAAAAAGTTTTGTGGTCACTCGTTGAAATGTTCAATAAATAGTTGTTGCCCCGAAACATCTCAAACAAGTTGCTAATCAATTTATTTGGACAAACGTTTCATTTTCTGCGTTGTAATTTAAATCAAAGACATGGCAAATGTGACGTTGGTTTTCGTTCAGTCGTATCTTTACAAGTCAACATTCAATTACCGTGATAATTAATGGGCTTTGCTAATGGTAATGACTGTTGTAAAAAAGTGAAAAATGGTGACAAAAAGACGAAATTGCAAAAGCTTAAAATATTGTCGAGGTGAACTACACGATTCTTACAAAGAAAAAAATACATCCACCGCCCTAAATTGCTGTAAATCATTTTTTTCTCCATTTTAAATAATTGATTTACTTCAACTCACATTATTCCTTCCAATTAAACTGCACAATGAGAAAATGTCTGTCAGTTTTCTCATCTGCGTGTAACAAAATACTTATATAAATAAATGTGAAATTTAAATGGTTCAAATTATCATCTGAATAAGCAATATAACTTTAGGAAATTAAATTTTCATTCAACTTTAATTTAATTTTGTTATAATATCTTATTCGATGATGTATTTGATTGCCTGCCAATAAAATTTTCGATCATGAATAAATTTATAACATTAAGCTTTCAGAGTTCACATAGTAACGTTTCACGTAATCTATGAATACGAAATTTGATGAAAACTGTAACGTGGAAATGAGATTGTCTTTCAACGCTATCAAAAGTTTTTTTTCAGACATTGCGAGATATAAAAATCAATCAAATTCAAAGAAATATAAAGTCGTGATTGACAAAAAAATGGGCAATTAAAATATAAGACGTGAGGGTCAATTAGAAATAATTTATAATAGTCTAACAATTTTCAAAACATTTTTATATTTATTAACATTCCAAGTGTTACATAATAAGAAAAACTAGTAGACGCGTAAATGCGATACATACAAAATTTCATCAATGTGTGATAAAGTTGTCAACTAATTTACAATCTTTTATCATGATGAAATCTAAAACCATCTACATTTATTTTTTACACGTTTTTCATATAACTTCACTGATTCTGTTAAGAATAAAAATTTATCCAAGGAAAAAAATAAAAGCCAGCTTTTAATTTTTGCATGGAGTGATAGAATATTATTTATATAAATTATGGGATTCAAAATAAATAAAATGTCGATGAGATCGATTTAAGTAAAGTGTGACTGTGACTAAAGAAACTTAAAATCAGATCGTTGTCTCTCGTTTGAAATACTTAGAAATCATAAAATAAAGCTTATTACTCTTTGATTGCATCACAAGATTTATCGACTCATTAAAGCAAGTCAGAGTTGCCAATTATGGCCCGATTTCAAAGTTGCTTACAAATAACTTATCACATTTGTCAGAAGACATCTATAGAAACACTGTCGTTCTTTGTTAATTCTAATAATAAAAAGGACTTTTTGGATCATCAACAAAGTGAATATCAACACCAAAACTATTGTGTTCGTTCAATATTGCAGGTGCTACATTTACGTAAGTTCTAAAACTCTTACAATTTTCATAGTTATGAAAAGTTCCGTCTTATCTATTTACAAAGAGCCTACAAGACAAAAAAGAGATTCGATCTCCAAAATAGAAACTTTCAAAAACTGACTCTGAACTTCAACAACTTTGGACTTTGCAAAATATTAAATTCCATGACAAGTTGTCATTTCAAAAAAATTATATTAGTAATACTACTGAAGCCATTGTTCATCTTTCTCTAAGCGGCCATAGAATTTCTTTTTTCTATAAAACATTTATGATAAACAATCAAGTACTCGTATCTTCCCAACTGTTCGTAGCCACTATTCAGTCGTTTATAATATAGCACTATGCAAGATGTCCAATCGGAATATTGTAAATGATTAAAACAATATCTACAAGTAAACTGAAACTTTTTGACCCAATTGAGTTCCGTCTATAAGACTTTACAATATTTCGGCTGGCAACCTAATTCGAAGATATTTTACAGTAACTAACAATTATTCCAACATTCAATGACAGATGCAAAACTCCCAAGAGCGGAAAGCCACTTGAAAGAATTTACTCCTTTTTGAACGGCAACGCAAACTGATTGTTGAGTGTCCAATATAGATTTTGTACATTCTGAATGAGCAATCAAAAAATAAAATTTCTCAAAATACAATAGCACATTCGCAAACCTAAGCCACATGAGAGATGCAATCGTTACTAAGTTTCCTAATTACGGTTTTAAAAGTAGGATAGCACTTTTGTTCGAAATTATTTATCCGAGATGAGTTGAAATATTTTGGAAAAGTAAAGAGGCGCACTTTTGAATGTGCGATGGACCATATTGTATGGTAAAACACTTATTCAGAGATCGCAAATTTGCTATTGTTAACATTGAACGAAATTTTTGAATGTAATTTGTAACTCTAAATATCGGACTCTGTAGAGTGCTTTTTTGTGACGGCATCTCTGCGTGCATCCTTTCGCGAATTTGCTCGCTCAAAATACCAATCGGACGGCTCGTTCTGCTGTTCACGGAACATCTCTCTTGCTTCATTTCTAAAATACGAAATTTATGAAACCCATTATAAAATCATACCACTTTTTGATATCTAACAAAGCTAGCCACATCGATTCAATCAAAAAAATAAAAATACTACAGATGAATTGTTTCACCTCTTCCATTGCCATTCGGAATTCATATTAATCCGAAAAAAATCATCTTCCTCTGGTCCTTTTCTTTCTGAAATTTCAATAAGAAATGAATATGAAAAAGAAGAACAAACGCCGACTAGCGGTTTTATTCGCTTTGTATGAATATTACCTTTTTTGCCATACTTCTTATACTTGGGTTCTTTCCAATCACACTTTTTCCCAGCATCATCATCTTGGCTTTCGTTCATCTCCGAACATGAAGCTAAAAACATCACTTTCGTCAAACATCTTGTCAAACGAGTGATTCATTTGTTCCGCTATACTTACTCGGTGGTCCCGCTGGCTGCTTTGGTTTCTTATTTGGTTTCCCCTGAAATGAACATGTATCAGTATCTTCAAATTAAAAAATAATACTACTAAATTGATCATCATAAAAAATGTATTACAAAGATGAATACTGCGTAATCATATCATCTTCTGACCTTGTATACGTACATCATTCATTACCTTCGATTTGTGCGGTTTTCTCGATTTTCCATTTTTGAATGTTGATTTTATAGCAATCCATGGAGAATCTACAAACTTTCTCGCGTTGGAATTTAAAGGACCAACATTCTCTTTGCTGGTGGCATAATCCTCGCAAGAATTTTCCATCTCACCATCGGCACGCTTTCGTTTGTTACACTTTTTCTCTTCTTTCTTTTTATCAAATTTCTTCTCTCTGTATTTATTGATTCCGTCTTTTCTCCAAAAATCATACGTCATGTTTGATGAATGGTCATCCTCGACGTAATTTTTCTTTTTCTTAAACTCCGGTGCCGTGGAATTTACCACTTGATTGCACGCTTCTAGTATCTTATTCTTGTCGTACGTGTTCAAGAAGACGCCGTACAGGAAGTTGTTTCCCTTAACGGAGCAGACCCACTTATTTAGTTTGTTATTGGCTCGGTTAAGCTTGTTATAGACTTTGAAAATCAGTCGGTCTACTGCTACGGATAGATCGTCCACGAGAGACTGACACAGGTGGCTCAATTTCTGATCCATGTCCTGCAAATATTTGCTTATGACGGGAAATTTGTCAAACTCTCGGAGCGAACTGTTGACGACAGCTTTGAACTCGATCAGATTAAAGATGACTCCTCGAGATTCACAAATGTTATCTATTACCGGCTGATTTGTGCTTTGTACACTGCTCATTATGGTACAAAGATTATTCAAGGACGATTGAAGCAGAAGCTCCGGCGATGAATAATTTACATTGGCATCAGGCTTTCCGGTGAACTCTGGGTAGCCTGATGAAACATCTTTGACTCCTTTTGGACTTGGTTGGGTAGAATCCAACTTTGAAATGAACGGTTTCATTTCAGTTAAAACTGAAAAAAGATTCGAACATTAATTTCAAATTAATGACACGACTTTGGTTGTTGTCTCCCATCTCTATTCAGATATGACAAAAATTCTACTGTATTTCTACTTCTTATAAGATTTTTGCAGAGTATAAAAACCGCTTTCACATTTTGTGTTCAGTTCGAAGATAAATTCTTTCATTTTCTTACCAGTGTTCAACTCTTTTAAATGATCCATCAACATCTGATTCTCTATTGGATGAGGAGGATTCATTCCGTTCATGAACATGCAAGTATTATCGTCTTTTGTTGGTCGATCGGCATACATGGCAAGAATTATGGCCACCAAGCAAACAATAATTACATTCTTAGTGAACCCATTCTGGAAAAATAACGATTTGATTAAAACTTCGAATCGTTTTAACGCGAACGTTATGACTTCATTTAATGAAAAATCTTTAAGATTGAAAAATCACCTGCGATAGCTGGGTAATCTTGTCGAAATACTGCAAGAGGTCGGTTCCTTCCAATGATTGAGATTCTCTTCTTTCAACGATGCTATTTTCATAATCACCTTCAATTACTGATATGTCAGAACTTGCAGCGCTCTTAGTTTCTATGTCGTCAGATGTTTCAATTATTCTTTCTTGTTCCTCGGCACATTCTGCTACCTGTAAGTCAATTATGAGAGTAAGAATTAGAAAAAAGTTTAAATAAGTTAAATTTAACAAGACGCTTTTTCTTAAATAGATCTCATTAGTTAATCTCCGTTCAATGATTTATTGGATCTTTTTCCTAATCGAATTATCGCTAATTTATCTATCAGCATTAATAGATTAAACATTGATGAACCTAATCAATGAATCAAATACTAAGTTAAAAACAAAACTAGTGCATAATTATTTATCGTTAACTGAAACGAATAAAACAGCCAAGACTTTTTTAATTGAGTTATTAAAGTAAAAATAGATTTAGGTTACATAAATCAGGGATCGAAAAAATATCAATGTTTTACTTAATTATTACGTAATCGTAAACAAAATACATCAAAATAAGATTTGTTTATCCAACGATCGATAATTTTTGGTAACATTTTTCGAAACAAACAAGTTGGCAATAATTTTATTATCATCACGTACATGAATTGAGCTGATTAATTGAAACTAATTTCTTTTTTGCAAATTTTATATACTTTTGAGCTTTCTATTTTTAAATATCAACTATTCATTATACACATATAGATCAAAACTATACCTCCGCTTCCTCCACAAGTTCATCGTTTTCTAAGTTATGTTCATTTCCTGAGACCTCCATTTCATTGTCATTGTTGGCATTTTTATTTATATACAAAATCGTCCAATCATCCAGGGAGTTCTGATTTTGTTGATCTGTGTATTCCGATCCGAGGTCCACCGACTCGATTCTCCGAGGTTGGCTCGATTGCTCAGCTTGTTCAGCCATGCTTCAATTTGTTCGCTAAAATTATAAAACATGTTATATATCTTGCCTTCAGATATAAAACTATCTATAAAAATAATTGCAGTTTTACATTTTCTCGCCTTTCACTCGCTACTGCCCTTCTCAGTCTCATGCATTCTAGCTAATTAACATGGCACATTCACAAACATCATTCTTTCAGCAAATCTACAAAGCACCAAAATTTGTTTGAAAATAAATGACGAACAAAAAAATGTCTACTGGAGAAAAAATAGTAAAAAATGAAATGAAAATAGAAAAAAAAAAATACGTGTCAAACATAACAATGTCAAACAATAACAAACAATGTCAAACAAGAATGAAAATGCATCTGAGGGAGAATATGAAATGAAAGCTTGGTTATGGTTAAGGGACAGTCATTCAAAGCAGCCACCAAAATGGAGACGAGAAATTCAAAAATAATAACAAAATAAGCTTTTTCTCATCGCCGTCACGATAGATCTTATTTGTCACACGTAAAAATGTCACGACTCGCAAACAACGCAACCGATTCACTTACTTGTCACATCCGTCGACCCAGGGAAATGTGAATTCAGTTGGCAACTTGGCGTCCCGCGTAATTAAATCACGCGATGTTTTGGCTCCCACGGATTAAATTGCTCCCGATCTGGGTTTTACACAATTGGCGAATAATGACAGGACACGTAAATTAAATGTAAAGCCGTCTCGCTCGCTCCTCGACCCACATCGATCTGAACTGAGTCGATAAAGTACCATTCACTCTTGCGGCACTCGCAAAAAGGCGACGGCGCTCGCAGCGCCCCTATGTTTCGAGAGGAGAACCAATCAACCGTTTTCAGCGGGAACGTTTAAATTCAAATTTCGTTTTTCTCTATTCTCGGAAACAATAATAATTATATGGGAAACGATTCATTATTTATTATTATTCATCATTTGTTTTTAATAAATTTTTCCGCAAAATTTAAAATGTGTAAATAAAATTCTAATTCGGCTATTTTTGTTGTAATTTTTCACATCCTAAAACCACTGTTTTATGTGACGCTAGGTGTCGCTGCAATTCTTAAGTGTAAACTTTACGAAGTTTTGTTATAGTTTGTTTTGTTTTTCCAACAATCGGTTTACCATATTTTTAATTGTTCTTAGCCATTTAAAATTAATCTTACAAAAAAAAAATTTCGCTAACCTAGTTTTCTAAAGCCGTACATTGATCTGTAGGTGTTGTGTTGGTGGTTCTTTTGTCTGTAAAAATAGCCTGCGCCCACCGTAAGACTGGTTTGTCCATCACTGAAGCGCACCATGTGTTTGCAAATTTTCATTTCCATTCTCTTTGTTTCCCAAAAATAAATTCACTTATTTAATCAACCTAAAAACAAAAAAAGACATCTTGACCCTTCATAAATCGTCTATTTCTATTTACAGAACAAAAATATTAAAGGTTATTCAAGGTCAAGTGACAAATGAAACAGAAAAAACGTTAATTGAAAATAGAAAATAATTTTCATTGTTTGTAAACACTTCGACCTGACAAATATTTCTGTCGCCATAAAATGAAAACAAAAAAAAACAAAGATATAAACAATTCAATGGAAATCTATATTTTCATAAACGTTTAAAATTTGAAATAAAATTTAAGAATTATAGTATTTATCAGAATTGACAATTTTCAATAAATATTTTTGTCCACATTGAAAAGAAACTATTTTTTGAAGTGCTCTTTAAATTGCAACCTTTGTTTGTTTTTTGGCAGGTGACGTGGCTATTTAAATGGGCCGGCACCTACGGCCCTGAGGGCAACCTGTTGCAGCAGCCCTGAATCTCGTGGGGACACCCCCACACGTCCATTTAAACCGTCGGTTGCAAGTTTGAACGTATCGGCGGAGCGTCGCCAGCATCCGCCTGATCTCTTCTCTCTCGTTGTAAAGTAAACGCTCGGCGGAACAGAGTTAGTTGATGTGTGCAAAAGTCGTCGAAACAATCGCACGATGAGCGATCCGGGTGAAAAAAAGTTCAAATGGACACACGAAAGCACCTCGCTTTTGGTTTCGGTGTGGTCCGACAATCAGGTCCAGCAGCAATTGGAGTTTGCGCCGAAACCGGAACTCGTTTGGGAAAGCATCGCGAGGTACATGAAGAAAAAAGGATATAACGTGACGGGCAAGCAGTGCAAATCCAGAATCAAGCAGGTTTTCATCTGTTATCGAGAGGCTAAAAGATCTGGATCTAAGGGAAGTGTCGAGCAATATTACGACTCCATCGACCGGGTTTTGCAAAATAAGAAAAATAACAACGAAAATATCTACAGCGTGGACACAGTCGGTAATTAGAATAATTCAATTATATTACTTTATAATATTCACGTATTTTTATATGATATAACATTTTAGGTTGGATATTTTACGATTTTATAAAAATAGGTTTTGTACAAATGTTTTGTTGACATTCTTCATAATGTTCTCAAATTGCTATTTTATAAGTTTCTTATAATTATTTATTTAAAATGATTATTTTGCAACTACTAAAACGAACATAAATATCTTCTTCATATGAAAAATTGTAAATTTAAATCACAATTGCTGATACGTAGTTTTAGAAATGTTGCATTTCATATTTCAGAAATAGATGGTTTTTTAAATTTAAAAGTAGGTAGTTGTGCATTAAAAAACAAAATGAAGAACTTTGTTTGAATTGAGATATTTCAGTAAAAAAATGAAAATATAAATTAATATCGATCACAAATTTATCTTTACCTGAATTCTTGTGTGAATGGAAAAGTTTTGAATGATGTTCATTGACAAGTTTTACTATTAAACCGCCGCGGGGTACATGAAGCAAGGAAAGTTAATAAAAGCAAAATAAAATTTAAGTGGACATAAACCTGCTCAACTACGCTGAGAAAATTGATGCATTGAAAAGTAGTTGGTTGCGTGCTCATTTCAATACGTAGGCATCGCTTCAATCATTTTGCGCATTAACTATTCAAATATTTACAATGTTCAAATTTAGATAGTCAATGAAGAATTATTCATTTTTAATACAATTATTAACTCAATGACAATCAATTACAACTGATGTATTTCAAATTTGAAACAAATTTATTGTTTCCTGAAGTTTAAAATAGAGTTTCACTTTAAATATTAAAAAAAAAGAAAACTAAAATAATTTTTTTAAAATTTGTTTTGTAAAAAAAATCTGTCATGTGCATTTTTTAATATTTTTTCCAAACGATGCCACAAGGAAGCATTCTATTCTATAAATTCCAACGTCAAAGTTCAAATCTCTCTTTTGCCATCTGCTTTTTTTGCGATCTGAGATTTTCCAATCGCAGCTTGTAACGAAGTTAAAAGAACAGCTGTGCATGTCTTGTCATTATTTAGCAATTTCAACTCATAAAAGCGGTTTTCTCCGCCAAGCACATGTTCTTTTATTACTCTAAGTATGACAATTTCAATACCGGTACTTACTTTTTTTTCTCTTTTTTTTACACTTGCAACTCTTACGTAAGTTGCAATTGATTTTTAAAGAATTATAAAAAGTTCCATAAAAACTTGAGTAGAAAATTTTGAAATTTTCATCAGGTTTCTTTTGATTTCTTGTTGTCTTTGTTGTAATTAATTATTTTTTTTTTTCCAATTTTTTTTCTTGTGATTTTTTTTAGACAAGCATTGCACTGCCACGAAATCAGATAACGTTTCAGTTTACTTGACGGTGTAAGCACACAGTTTACCGCTCGAGTTACCAAAGCCAGTGTAATACAAGAAAATGTTATACGCTTGAGCACAATCTTATACAATTTAATTTCAAAAACTTGAATTTGCAAACTTGTTTATTACTAATTAAATACATTTTAAAAGAAAAATGAAAATTGGTATTTAAAATGTTTTTCTTATTTTCAGATTCAGCAATAAAATCGCCGTCCAAAGATGTCAAAACGAACAAGAATTTGCAAACGAGGCACAAATTTCAGGAACCTACAAACTGTGTTTACAGAACAAATGCTCTGACACCCACTTGGATAAATGAAAGTGCGTATTTCAATCTTTTCGCAAACGCAGCTAATTTAGATTTCTTTTATTACTCTGTCTTTTATTATCTCCAGATTTACTATTATATCTATTACACAATCCATCATTATACTAATTGTATTTTCTCAAACCATAAACAAGCTGTAATTCACAACTACAAATTTCTTTTTGATCATAAATTTTAATTACTGTTTCTTTTAATTTCAGGAGATCGTGATTATCCAGACTCGCCAGAATCCAATGAAACGGTACTTGCCCAGCCGTACCGCGTTTTTTCACCGGTTCGAGATGCGGCGACAAATACGAGACACCAATTACCCGACCTCACGAGTAAGATCAAACGAAACAACCTGCCGGAAGAGGTTCCCGTTAAAGAGACACTCAAACAGACCCACCTTCAAAATTACTTGAACGACATACCGCTGCAGAATGCCGTGCAAAATGTGCAAAACCAGATCATACATGAAAACATGCAGCAAAATCAGGCCCTGTTGCAGCAGACGCTCCTGCAGAAACGAATTCTGGAGCAGAATCTCATGAACCCTGTTTATCAACCGCAGTTCAGAACGATCAACCAAGTTCCTCAACCAATGCCCCAACAAATTCCCCAACAGCACATCACGGCTCAAAATATGTACGTTGAGAACCCGGTTCGAGTACAGAATCAGTACCAGCAGAGCTCAGCCAACCAGGCGGTGCCACAGGAACCTCGCAGGAGCAATTACATGCCGAATTACGGTCGTCATAATTACATCGATGTGAATCTCATTGAGTCTGCATCTCCCAGTTATTCGCCGGACAATTTGAATGATGCGTTCTGTCAAACCAACACTGAAACCAGGCACAATTTAAACGAAACTTTCAATCAGCCGACGACGGGAACGGATTGAACCTGCCGAATATTGATAACACAATCATGACGAATAACGCCACTTTCAATGATGATACCTTGTCCATTGAGTTTATCCATGATTCATCCTCGGTGTCGGATAATGAACGACCGAAGTCGAAGGACTGTTCAGTGAACACAGAAGCTGAGTTAACACCGAGCGTTCCGTTCAGAAAGAAGAAACAACAGAAGTTGGAACAAATGATGCTGAATGCTATCAACTCACAGAATGATGTTGTTAGCAAGGTAACAAATTGTGTTGTTGTGTTTTAATTTTTATTTATATGTCTTTTTAGTTTCTATTCATAAAATTGAATTTAAAATTCATTCAAATGTTAATGATTAACTTTGAACTTTCAGATTTTGTCTGCTCAAAGTGACATGGTGAACCGTTTCCTGGACGTTGATCGGGACCGTCAGAATCGTTTAGAGAACCGTCTCGATAATTTGCTGGATGTCGTACGAGCAACGGTACTCAACAAGAGCAATGACAAAGATACAGACTCGCGTCACTCGGGCGAGGCTGTGATTACCAACTTGTTACCACCTCCAGCACCGGGTTCGATTCCTCCGAAACTTGATCTGGTACCTCCGAAACCATGTCGCGTGCCATGCACAATACCGAACGGAGGACACATCGATTTCATCAATCAAAATCCTATCAACACCAGACCAGGTGTCGTTTCTCCAATTTTAAGTCCGAAAAAAACAGGAGTCACTTGGACAAAGGTGGGACCAGTTTCAACTTCTCCATTTGTTCGTGCACAACAGCAATTGGGTTTTCAAATTCCAAAAAATGCAGACATCAGAACTAAGTCGTCCGCTGAGAGACGCATCGCCAGGGATCTGAATGCTAGGATGGATCTCAAGACTTTGAGTTTGGAGACCATGGCGCTTATCGAGGTGGAGAAGCAGACCGAGGAGAAGGTCGAGAACGCCCGTCGGCTGCAGGAAGGGAACGACGAAAGTGGAGCTCGTCGAAAATTGTTTGGTCCGAAAGATCCGACTGTGGCGATGGTTTTGACTTCGGCATTTATCGATGCTGAGAAGCAGTCTGAGGAGATCCTCGAGAGTGCTAGGATCGCTTTCGAGGAGGAGAAGGTTGCGAAGTTGAAGGATGATTTTCTGAAAGCAGTTAATAATCAAGTTTTGCGTGACGATGTGTTGCGAGGTCGGGGCGAGAATTATGATCAGATCAAACAGATGGACTTGCAACAAAAGTACGTCGAGGCTCCTTGTGATTCTTCCACACCGGCCAAATTTGGACAACCAAACGTAAGTTGTACTTCTGAGAAAGAATTTTTCATTTCTCGCTTGGAATAATATAAAATGTAAAATTAAATGTAAATTTTCTTGTTTTTTGTTTCCAGCGTAAAAGTGACGACGACAAGCCCCGTCAGACCATTCAGCAACTGGCTCAACTTGTTATGAACAGTGCAAGATGGCGAGACGCAGCTTCGGCCAGACGGCCACATCCTTTCCTAGCCGACAATGTCCAGGAAAACAGAGAACGTGAAATCCCAAAAGTTCCAGTTCGCCAAAATCAACGCGAGATAGAAAGCAATGCCAAAACTTTGAACTGGATGCAGGATCGTTATTCCTATCCTTCTCAGACGAATACAAATACTTTGCCTGCTATGAAAAATAGATTTTCGTTAAACGGACCGCCCATCGCTGGAATTCAACCTCTGGGTTTCGTCCAACCAACGGACAAATTTGATAACGATCCGGAACCACGTAGAGAGTACGGAAGACGAATAGGATTCGTCGACGAATTGGCTCTTCCCGTTAAGAATATCGAAAAAGACTACTTGCAACAGCTGAAACAGCTTTATGACCAACACCAGGAGGAGGTGCAACAAAAGCGTAACGGTAATATCATTTTGGCTCAGCAAAGCGATTTGATCAAACAGTATGTTAAAGACCTGGCTCGGTTACGGGGCAAGGGTTCTGATTCCGATACTGATGAGGAATTTCTTGACACTACAGCAACTATGCACCCGCCCAGAAGAGAATCTATCACCTCGGGCTCTTCTACAAAAGCCAGCAGAGCTGATAAATGTGTGATAAGTTAAGTGATATTATTTTCTGTTGCTACAACTGTCTTTAATTCACAGTTGAATCGATTGATGTTGATGATTTTTGCAAAGTTTTCTCTATTCTAAGAGTGGAGAAAATTTGAGATTCAGATTTCTAAACATTTGGAATTAAGTTTTTTTATAATGAAAAGTATCTTTCATTAATTGATCTTTTACTTTTTTAAGATGCAGTTTAAACAACCTTTGATTGTTTAAACAGTTTTATATACACGCAAATGGTGAAAATTTTATGATTAGAAAAAAATAGGACCGTTGCAATATACTTTATTTTTGTATAAGTCAATCACTTCGAGAACATATTTTTTGAAATTATACCGTTGATAAAAACAGTGTGCAGGAAAATCTATTTTATTTGTTGATTATTTGTAAAAAAATAAATCAAATAAAATCTTTTCTGAAAATATTTTTTTTTTTTAGAGTTTTTGTTTTATTTTTTTATATAAAATACATTATTTCTTTATCTCTTTTTTATATTTTATACTAAATGACTGGCAGGTAAACAATTTACTGTCATCAACGGTACAATTTCTAGTACACGCTAACATTATCAATAATGGCTGCCATATTTGATCTAGTATATTTTATTATAGGTTAATTTTTAACAATCAAAACTTATCCCATTGCGGCATTATTGTTGTACAAGTACTTCGTTTTTTTATACAAAAATATATATTTTGGGAGAAAATGAAAACTTGACCGACTGAATTAAAATTTGAGTTAAAAGAAACATTCAAAAATGAAAGCGTTTGAGTCTGAAAATCATTCCAGGATGAAATTTATGGAAATTACCAATGATTGTAACAGTAATAAATTTATCGTGAAGTTGAATCGATTGAGATTTTCAGAATTAGACGAAACTCGAGTGCAGTACCGAGTGCAACGAGTACGAATAAGCATAGTCTATATAAGTCGATTATATTATTCTTATTGAAAAAAGTCTAGTGCAATGGAAAAAACAATTGCATAATGTTGAGGTCTTTTTCTACTAGTTACCTACATCATAGATAAATTTACATTTACGATATAGTACATTACGAAACAGGCCGAACCGTTCTGAGCTTGAATACTGAAACATTTTTTTGCCAAAAATTTATTTTTCAGTTTCAGAATTGAAAGAAAACGCGATAAAAACAATTTTTAGTTTCACACTTCGTCAGTATTCCCTCAGTTTCGGTGGCCGAACTGCCATTTTTGTGCTCATTCCATTTTTTGCTCACTTAGTTTTAAAATGGACTAAGTTCGCTGGTCATTATAACAATAGTAAGCATCAATTAAGTTTAAGGTGCAATGTGATTTATAAAAGAGAAAACTATATCAATTTAGATAACGCTTCATAACTTTTGACATTATTTTACATTCCATTTATAATACAAAATGACAAGCTGTGAGAAAACAGTATAAAGCAAATCCAAAAAATAAGATCTTGAAATTCACATTGCAAAATGCACTTAGAAATCGTATATTCTACAGGAAAATGAAATTTCATGAATTCAGCAGATGAAATTAGACTGATAAGATTTATTATAAGAGGGCAATGACTTATGTCTGCAAACGTGCCAACGCAATGTCAAAATGTTCTTCCATTGTAACAATGTGCCTTAAAAAAAGAAGGTTCCTTTTATATATACAAAATAAAGACTATATTTGAATAATTTCGGATCCGATGAATTTTCTATTGATCCCACAAACAAACTGAGGGGCTTCTGCAATTGCGCCGACATGAAAAAAATAGATAAGAATCCTGCGTTTAGATTACGCAGTTGCGCCGAATCAAAATATGTATGAGTTGCGCCGAATTGAAATTGTACCCTGGTAGGTACTTTGACCTTTTTTTAGTAATGTTCCGAGAGTTGAATCGACTCGAAATTTTGTACACTGGTAGGTCGTGATCAGATCTGCTCCGAGAAAAATTGGCAAGGCTGCGAAATCGACTCAATTGTGTGTACGAATTTTCAATTCGCACCGGGCGAACTGCGTCTGAGATCTTGATTTTGAATACAAAAATGATTGATATTTGTTATGAATTTATCTTCGGCGCAATGGCATATATTTTTTTATTCCGGCGCAATTGCATCTACACAGAATTAGGCGGAACTGCACATGGATTTAGGCGCAACTACATATGAAATTATCTCATCCGGCACAATTGAGTATCAC